>JAJOZX010000014.1:1665000-1677500 GCA_023014485.1 Bathynomus jamesi | reverse complement strand
TCAACCTACCTGGGAGGGTACCTACTCTGCCTATACCTAATTCCGCCTGCGTGTGTGTATATATATATATATATATATATTGTACATGCATCGTAATATATATATATATATATATATATATATATATATATATATATATATATTACGATATGCCTCGGTCGTGGAGTGGTTAGCGTCGCTGACTGCGAATCCATTGGCCCCGGGATCGAGACCCGCTGACGGCAGCCGGCGCCCAGCAAAACCCAGCTGTTCATCCTTCCACACAATAAAGAAAGTGATTGGTAGAAAAATGGGTAGTGGTTAAGACGCTGGGCTACTGGTGGGGCGTGGTTCAGATTCCACGTTAAACTGTAGGTCTAAGGTGGAGTGAAAAGCTTGACCTTCGTCAGAATAAACAATTCGAGCGGAAGCTAACCAAAGGTTAGAGATACATGTGACATCCGCATTCGCACATATTTTCGCACCCGCATCCGCACTTAGTTATGCGGATGTCTTATTCCATTAAATTAGATATGCCACCAAGCACCAACAAGGGGCTGGAACAATCTACGATGAAAAGATGAAAAGAGAAATAGGCTGACAGGAGACAAAGCAGAAAAGCTTCTATTTTTTAAGTACAACCTTCCAATCATTGAATTCAGATATAAAGAATAAGATAAAAGAGTACTAGTTGTGTAGTGACGAGGGACCACTTCCAAACGTGCGGAAAATGGAGAAAGTTGTTCGTGGGATGCATAACGAGTTGGGTCCTCGTCCTGCATCCTGGTAACACACTTGGCAATCAAAGTGTGGCTAAAACTCGTTAATTTATTACATTATTTGTTCTCGGTTTCATTTACTGACTTCATATTTACTTAACCGCTGACATCACTCATCAGCCAGACTCTCTACTGAACGGACGCATTTCCTGAGCTCTCTGATATTACTTTTACTTGTGCATATTGCTAATAATTTTACTGGTTTTTAGCGATTTAGAAGTTTTCATAGCGTGCCGGCTTAATTTAACTTAAACTTGTGACGGTTATAAACTAATTTTAACCGCGTGATGCCGTCGCAGAAAGCGTCGTGTGTTAGGTGTGAGATAAAACGGTGGTATACGGATTTTAAAGATTATAACGGCGGTCCTATGGCGATTACCGAGAGATCAGTTTGTTTCTTTTGCGAGTTAAGGGAGGAAATAGTTGACATAAAACGCAGTATACGTGAGGTAACGGAAAGACTTTCAACGCTTGATGACGGCAGGGGTAGGGCTACGGTTGACGAAAGCCGAACCAATACTAACGTTGAAGACGTTAGTAATTTGAAGGGTGAGGTGCGTAACCTAGTTTCTAGTTTAGGTAGCTTATCGGGAAGGTTAGAGTTGAGGAAGAGGCTAAGGTTGGTCCGAGATTAGTAGATGGGGAAGGATTTAGAGAAGTTAAGGGTGGAGCTAGGCCGCGTACGTTAGGTGATAGGAATCCCCCCTATCGAGGTTTCGAACGCTTTCGCCCATTTGGAAAGGGACGTGAATGAGGGGGAAACTATTTTAATTGGGGACTCTTTAGTGCGCCATATGGACACACAGTTCGTTGAACGGCATCCAACCAAGAGGAGCAGGCTCTCTCTCCCAGGGGCCAGGGTTAACAGAGTTAGAGACGAGGTGGACAGGATTGACGTTGCCTCCCGTCACTCGATGTTGGTGACGATGGTAGGAGGCAACGATTCGTATAGGCCCGATACGAGAGTGCCTGACCTTTTGGAGAGATATAGGGGGTTAATTGGGTCCCTGAAGGCGAGGTCAGATAGGTCTTTAGTTCTAGATATTACCCCAAGGCACGGTTTGGGTCTTAGGATTACGTCAAAAACAATATTTTTGAATAATAAATTGGAGATTTGTGCTGAGAAAAATGTACCCTTCGGAAAGCTGTGGTCAGAATTCAGTGATCTTAGCCTTTTTATAAAAGATGGGGGTGCATTTTAATGAAATAGGTAATGTTAGGCTAGGTAGGTTAATTGGAGCTATTGAAGAATAGGGACCCCAGCCTTCTTTAGTTAGCCTTATAAGGCTAACTAACGAAAATATCACGATCTAACCTAACCAATCGTTAGGTTAACTGTACGCCCTTGACGATTGGTTAGGTTAGATCATGATATTTTCGTTATTTAGCCTTATAAAGCTAACTAAAGAAGGCTAGGGTCCCTATTCTTCACTAACTCCGGTTAATTGACGAAAACGTACGAAAGCTGTATAGGTCGAAGCTTTCTTTAAACGTTATGGGTCCAGGGAACGCGGGCCTGACATGAAAAAGTTTAAAACGCCGGCCCGTGGTAAAAAATAACTTAAACTTCTTTGATTATAACGCGCGTAGTATTAGAAATAAATTAAACGAATTTAAGGCGATAATTTATTCCGGGAACTACGATTGGTTGCTATCACTGAAACGTGGTTAAATACCGTGACTCGGGACTTGTTGGGGGAATTTGATATACCGGGTTTTAAAACTCTTTACTAATGATAGGTTACATAGGATTGGTGGCGGCGTTTTGCTGTACATTCGTAATTCCCTTAGGGCTATCGAGGTTAAGATAGATTTTCCGGCAGCAATTAATGCTATATGCGTTGAAGTTAGGGCGCGTAGTATTAGTTTTAATTTTGTTGTTTATAGACCTCCCGTTCAACCCCTCGATACCGATACTAGATTTTATTGGTTTCTTGGTAACTTTATTGACAATCGGAATAGTATAATTGTCGGAGACTTTAACTGCCCTAATGTTAATTACGAGACTTTTACTGGTAATGAGGGGGGTTTGAGATTGATTGAGTTCATGGAAGATAATTTTTTACGACAGATGGTTACCGAACCAACGCGCGGTGACAATATTTTAGATTTGGTGATGACGAACGGCGAAAATATAGTCGAAGGTTTAGAAGTAGGCGAGAGTTTAGGATGTAGTGATCATCAAATTCTTAGGTTTAAGTTATTGAAAGAAAACACTAAGGATAGTAACGTAATAGAAGTCCCTGATTTTCGTAGGGCCAATTTTGATAGTTTTGCGAATAGGATGAGATGGTCGACTGGGATAACTTATTTATGGGTAATGACACAAATTTGCATTGGGAGGCATTTAAAGAAAGTTTTATGAATGTTGAAAGGGAGTTTTTTCCTCGCAGGCCCAAGCGCGCTAGAAATCATGGTAGGCCCAAGTGGTGGACTAGGGAAATAGGCGAGTTCATAAACGAGCGTAACAGAGTGTATAGACTTAATAAGCGCAATGGCACGGCAGCTAAAATTAATAGATATATCGAGCTTAGACGTCAGGTTAAAATATCAGTTAGGAATGCTAAGTGTAATTTAGAGATACTTATAGCTGCGGATAGTAAACATAATCCAAAAAAGTTTTTAAAATATGTCAATAATCGTAAACCGATAAAATATAACATAGGCCCTCTAGTGGATGTTAACGGCGCTTTGGCTTCCGACGCTCAGGCGATGGCGGGTATTTTCAATAACTTATTTGCGGCAGTTTTTACCGTAGAAGACGTAAATAATATCACCGACGTGGACGATATCGTTCCATTTAGTAGCGAGACACTTTTGGATGAAATAACTGTTTACGAGGCTGAGATTGCGCATTATATCGATAGGCTAAAAGTTAGCAAGGCTCCAGGCCCTGACACTTTTTACCCCAGACATTTGAAAGATTTGAAAGACGTTATTGTAAGCCCCTTAACGAAGATTTTTAATCAGTCACTCGAAACGGGGATTATTCCTGAAGACTTCAAATTAGCTAACGTCACGCCTATTTTTAAAAAAGGCGACCGCACGGTACCTAGTAATTGTAGGCCCATTAGCTTAACGTCAATTGTTGGTAAACTTTTGGAATCCGTCGTTAGGGATCGTATCATCGATCACTTAAAGTCGAGATTTGATTAATAGTAGTCAGCATGGGTTTCGACGCCATAGATCTTGTTTAACTAATTTGTTAGAATTTTATAACGAAATAGTGCGCGAATACGATAGGCATTGAGCAGCTGACGTTATTTATTTAGATTTTAAAAAGGCGTTCGATACAGTTCCGCATAGAAGATTAATTGCGAAGGTTAAAGCGCACGGTATACGCGGTCAGGTAGCTAAATGGTTAGAGGAATGGCTTCGTGCTAGGAGACAGAGGGTCGTTGTTAATGGTAGTGAATCGGGGTGGTTGGATGTAGGTAGCGGTGTCCCACAGGGTTCAGTGTTAGGCCCATTGCTATTTGTAATTTACATTAACGACATAGATGTAGGCTTCACCAGTAACGTGTCAAAATTCGCGGACGATACTAAAATAAGCGGTAAGGTTGTTAACGAGGACGACAGAAATAGGCTCCAAGACGATGTAAATAGGATTATGGAGTGGACGGATAAGTGGCAGATGCAATTTAACGTAGACAAATGTAAAGTTTTGCATATAGATTCTCGTAACAATAATTACACGTACACGATGGATGATAGAGAGTTAGCGAGCGTTGACGAGGAAGTAGATTTAGGCGTATGCGTATCTAAGAATTTAAAAGTTAGGAACCAGTGCCTGGAGTCTTGCGCAAAAGCTAATAGGATGTTAGGCTTCATAGCCGTAATTTCGAATTTAAATCGAAGGATATTATATTGCCCTTTTACAAGTCCCTAGTCAGGCCTCATTTAGAATATGCCGTTCAGTTTTGGTAGGTTAGAAAGGGTTCAGCGTCGTGCCACGAAACTGATTCCGTCATTGCGCAACAAGCCTTATGAAGATAGGATTAGAGAGTTAGACTTGCATTTACTCGAAACTAGGAGATTAAGTGGGGAGCTTATTGAAGTTTTCAAAATCGTTAATAACATCGATAACATAAATTTTGACACACTGTTCACTTTCGATAATAGCAGTACTCGTAATAACGGATTTAAGTTGCGTGGCAGACGTTTCATTACTAATATCGCTAAAAACCTCTTTACGTTTAAAGTAATTGATAAATGGAATAATCTTCCCGCGCCCGTCGTGAACTCTATCAGCGTTAATGTGTTTAAAAACCGTCTAGATAGACATTTTAAAAATATTAACGTTGTTTAAAATAAAAAAACAATTAGCAACAGGAGCTCTGGGAGTCGTAATCGGGGATGAGTCTGTTGACGTCTAATGCCAGCTTGTGACATGCCAGCGTGTGATATGATATGCCAGCCAAAAAATTATTATAAAAAATAAAAAAAAATTAGACTAACACGAACGCAGATGTAGCTCGTTGCGTAAACTAACCCACTTTTTGTTTAACTTTACCTACTTTTTTTTTCTTACCCTCTCCGTACTTGCATGTCTAGGTTTTCATGGTATGACAGTGAGTTAAGACTGTTTGCATGGTTTGTGAGCGTTCTTATTTTACTTCTTTTCATCTTTTTACGGCAGAGTGGGTTCCGCCTCCCTATGGAGTAGAGAACTGTTCTGCAATCTTTCCTATTCTGTCCGACTATTTTTCTGACTTGTCGGCAGTGGCCGGCGGATGATGATGGTGAGACTTTTTTCCTCTTTCTGAATGAATGTTAACCCACGAGTGATTGGTGTTGCTACTTACGTAACCCCTTATTCTCTTCTCTTAACCCCCTACTCTTTCTTTACTCTCGGGCTAACCTTAGAGTGGATCTTAGGGTCTTTGTTAGTCTTAGCTTCCGTAGATCTGTAGATTTTTCTGATAATTGAAAATAGAGATAATAGTAGAGCGGTAAAAATCTGTTAATGGTCCGCATCCCCTGATGTCTTTTGCAAAATCCACTTCCGCGGATGTGTGAACTCGCACATCCGTTATATATATATAATATACATATATATATATTTAATATATATATATATATATATTATATATATATATAATTAATTGAAGGGTTTGTTCTTGGCGAACCGCAACTTACTAAGGAATAAGAGGACGAAAAGATGGTACATGTTATTAGTCAGACGTTTCTGAAATTCAATTTCTATCATCAGTGCTAGAGAATGAAAAATAAAAAGGAAACAAATATAGTGAATAAAAGATTTCATACAATACAGGGTGTACATAAAGTCAGGATCTATTTTTGTGAAGCACTTGGAAATTATATGGAATTCAATCATTAAACAATAAAGTGGTAACATTTATTAAATAATTAAGAGTAGGATTCGACGTAACGCCCATCAGTATCCCTGCACAGCTCAAATCGTTCCGCAGCATTTCTAAACACATTCTGGAGCATTTGCGGGGTTATGTTATCTGCAGCAGTTCGTATACGTGTACGTAAGTTTTCAAGTCTCGTAATCTTCGTCTGATAGACGTGCGATTTGATAAAGCCCCATGCAAAGAAATCTAAAGGGGTTAAATCTGATGATCTCGCTGGCCAAGGTCTGTTGCTTCCGCGTCCGATCCAGCGATTTGGAAAACGTCCATTTAGATAATCCTGAACAATTTTGGTATAGTGACAAGGAGCACCATCATGTTGATAGACGACGGGGATAGGATTGTTAGTACCGTCGTCTATCAACATGATGGTGCTCCTTGTCACTATGCCAAAATTGTTCAGGATTATCTAAAAGGACGTTTTCCAAATCGCTGGATCGGACGCGGAAGCAACAGACCTTGGCCAACGAGATCACCGGATTTAACCCCTTTAGATTTCTTTGCATGGGGCTTTATCAAATCGTACGTCTATCAGACGAAGATTACGAGTCTTGAAAACTTACGTACACGTATACGAACTGCTGCAGATAACATAACCCCGCAAATGCTCCAGAATGTGTTTAGAAATGCTGCGGAACGATTTGAGCTGTGCAGTGTGCAGGGATACTGATGGGCGTCACGTCGAATCCTACTCTTAATTATTTAATAAATGTTACCATTTTATGATTGAATTCCATATAATTTCCAAGTGCTTCACAAAAATAGATCCTGACTTTATGTACACCCTGTATATTTATACAGTCCTATGATAATTAGAAATAGTTACATGAAATGTAGAGAGGCAAGATAATGGCTAAAATATACAAAAATTGAAAACACATCTTACCGGGTTATTATACGAGGTGGGAGTTTAATCTATTTGTATTAAGGTTAGGAATGGTTGAATGTTGAAGTATCCGTGTTAGAAGCCGGAGAGTGGAAGCAGATTTCTTTTCAGAGATGGTTCAGAAGAAATTATTTAGCTATGTTTAAGTTGAAGGGTTGAGGGTTGGTTTTGTACTAAGGATGTATAGGGATTCGAGAATGCTGAGGTCGGTTGGTTGGTATGCTGAATTGATAATTCTGAAATAGGTGGGGAGCAGTGGGTGATTGTGGAGCTGGCAATGATCTCTTATTGCTAATTTTGATGGTTTGTTTAAAGGTTTTAATGTTTTGGTAGAGATGCCGCGATGTTCGTCTACTCTTGTTTGATATTGGCGAATGGTGCTGCCAATATAACTCGCTTTGCAGTGAGTACATTTGAAACGGTAGATAGTGGACGAAGCAAGGGGCTTTTTTTTTCTTTATGGTTGGGATACGATTTAATGCTGTTATTATTGGTGAATACAAATTGAAAGTTAATTTGAGGGAAAAGGGGTGTGAGTAGGTGGCGAAGTTCTGAGTGTATTTTGTAACTAATATAGTCGTAGTAGGGAAAAGAAAAGTATTGCATATCTTTTTAAACGGTTGGGACTTTAAAGGGAGGTTGATAAACGTTGTTGAGAAAATTTCTGGTTAGAGATTGTAGTAAATGTTTTATTAATGCTGAAATTGTGAATGAATTCTATTTCGTTGTGGAAGGATAAGTAAGAGGAACAAAGTTGATAGGCACGGTGGATTAAGATTTTAATACTGGTAATTTTATATAGTGAAGGGATGTGGCTTAAGTTAGTTAGTACCGAGGCTTGTATATGTAGGTTTTCGATATATGGAAGTGCTGAATTTATTATTTTGTTTTGTTATTGTTATATTTAAAAAGGGTAGGGTGTTGTTGGATTCGTCTTCTTTAGTGAACGTGATGGTTTGATGCTGGAAATTGAGATAGTTAAGAAAAAGCGGGGCGTGGTTAGCATTGTGAAAGAGGAGAAAAGTGTCATCGACGTATCTTTTGTATAAGTGTGGTTTGTAATGGGTGGGGCAGTGGAGTAGCCAGTTATTTTCGTGGTAACAGAGAAAGATATTGGCTAGTGTGGCACTTAGAGGGGGATCCCATGCTAGTGAATCGGTTTGTTGGTAAAGTTGTTTGTTGAAAAAGAAGTAGGTGTCTGAAGCGGCAAGAGTTGGCAGTTTGGTGAATTCGTGTTTCTTTAGGTTGAGGACTGTGTTCTGATTGTTAAAAAATAAATTGTTGATGCAGATGTCCATGGCTTCTTTAATTGGTACGTTGTTGTAGAGGGACACTATGTCAAAGCTGTGCATATGGAGCTGTTTGAATTGATGAAGGTCAGTATTTCTTTGGTGAATTCGTAGGAATTGGGGACGGAATATTCATTCTGCGTTATGGGAGTTAGGGTAGGAATTAGGAATTTTGCTAGGTGGTTGTTGTTGTTGTTGTTGTTTAGCCGATCAGCCCACCCTGATCGAGCAAGCCGGCGGCACGCAGGTAACCGATCGTCCTCTCCGGAGTGGACCAGAGGTTCAGCGCACTAGTGATGTTGTGCTGCGTTCGTTGTTGTGCTAGAGCGGTACAGTCTGTCATAATGTGTTCAATTGTTTGTGGTGTGTCCTGGCACAGGTGGCAGGTGTCGTCTATGGAGTTGTCTAGTCTGTGTAAGTCTGTCAATGTTGTTGTGGGTGGATGTTAGAGTAATGTCATCTGCATATGATGATAAGGTAAGCTTGTTATCTATGGGTGTTGGAATGTCATGCATGTATAAGTTGAAGTGTGTTGGTGAGAGAACAGAGCCTTGAGGGACCCCGTTCGAAAAAAGCTTGTTTTTGGATGACTTGCCATTAAATGTGACATGTGAGTATCCTCCTGAAAGATAGTTGCTCAGCCACCTTTTGGAGTTATTGTGCATGTTTGTGTTGAGTATTTTGTTTATGAGAGGGAAGAGTGGGATAGCATCAAATGCTTTACTGATGTCTATTGTTGCTAATAGTGTACGTTGAGTTAGTCGTCTGGAGTTGATGCCATCCATGTACTGCGTGAGGTTAATGGGTAATGTCGTGGTTGAGTGATGAGGTCTGAATCCATGTTGAGTAGGCGATAGTGGTATGTGTGGGTTGGTGATTTGTAAGATTAGTCTTTGTTACTTTGGAAGGTGTGCATAGTAAAGTAATGGGTCTATAGGAAGTTGGTTCTGTTGGATTTTTGTTTGGTTTGAGTAGTGTAATAATTTTATCTTGTTTCCATATGTCAGGAATAATACAGTATTGGTATGAATATGTGCTGATATTTGTGAGAGCTAGTATTCCCTGTGGGCCCAAGTGTTTAAGGTATATGTTAGATATGTTGTCTGGTCCAGTAGCCTTCGAATTCTTAATGTTTTTGATGATCTTAGTGGTCTGGTCTGTATTGAAGGGTGTAATGGTCGTGTCGAGTCTGTAGGTTTTCTTGTGTCTGGCTGTTTGTCTGTCTGCGTGTTTCTGGTTGTTGTCTCTGTTTAAGTGACTTATCTTTGCGTAGTGATTAACTAGAATGTTAGCTTGTTGTGTGTATGTTGCGATATTATTTTGGCTGCGACAGATAGCCGCGTGTGAGGTGTGAATGCCGCTGTTAGAGTGGGTAATGCTGTTTTAGTCTTGTATACCCTGGGTGTATCTGTGGAGTGGTTTAGTGTTGTTATGAATTCCCTAAATGTTTCTGTTTTTTTTCTTTGAGTTTGTGTTTATTTCTGTGTTGAGCTGTTGTATCTGCTGTTTTATGGCTTCTGTGTGTGGTGTTTGTGTGTTATGTTTGAGGTTGTTACGTTGCCTTATGAGGTGGGCTATTCTCTAGTGTAATTTGGGTTGTATTTCCTAATGTTGCCCTTGGGTATGTATTTGTTTTGCATTATTGATGATCTGATTAAATTTTTTGAGTGTTGTATTGATGTTTATGAAGGGTGTGCTGTTTAATGTGGTGAATTGTTCCTCAGTCTGTATTTTGACTGTTCCCAATCAGCTTTCTTGTAATTTCTGTAAATGTGCCTCAGGGGCAGAGTGTAGAACGTGTTGTAATGATGATGGGCAGGTGGTCTGATGACAGTTGTTTTTCTGTTCTCCAGTGTGTACAGTATGTGTTGCTAGTGAGGGGGAACAGAACGTTATGTCTGGGGAGGAGTTTGAGTATCCTGCTTGATGTGGTATGTGTGTATGTTCTTCTCTATTGTTAAGAATGAAGAGGCTGTTTAGTTGTGTGGCTATGTTGGCGCCTCTGGTGTTGCTTTGGTTGTGCAGGTACCAACTAGTGTCTTTAGCGTTGAAGTCTCCTAAGATGACATTAGTGAGAGAGGCCAGATTGTGTAACTGTGGATTCTAATTGGCTGGCACCTGCGGTGAATTATCTGGTGGGATGTAAATGTTGATTAGTGTGGTGTGTTTTGCGCGTGTTTTAATGTTAACTGCCTGTATTTCTATCGTGTTATCTGTTTGGATTGTGTTTGTAATGTTTTGGGTGGCATCAGTGTAGCTAATGCTTTTACATATGTAAGTAATGAGTCCATCCCCGTGACCCCCAGTACAATCTTGACGGATCGTCGTAAAGTCAGGGATGGTGGGTGTTGCTAGGTGGTAATTATGGGTGGTGTTGGCAGAGAGGATAGGTCTAATGGGTAAGTTTGGTTTGTGTATTTTAGGGAGGCCGTAAAGAATACCCGGGGACGAACCGGAAGAGCATATTTGGTTGTAAACATCCTCTGAAATTTTATTTTGATCGTATAATTTTTTGAGGAAACGGTTTTTATCTTCAAGTTTTAGAAAAAGTGTTTGAGGATTGTCATTAATCTTTTTGAATTTGGTGGAGTCGTTGAGGACGTTATTAACCTTATTAATATAATCTGATTTGTTAAGAAGAACGGTACTTTTTGCCTTTGTCAGGACGTGAAATTATGGTGGAGTCATCCCTGGATAATTCTTCTAGACAAGCGATGTCTTTTCTATTGATTAGTGGGGTAAAAAACTTTATGAGGTTTAAAGTTATAAAGTGTTTATTAGCGATATGGGTAATTGAAGAATTTAGAAATGGAAGTTTTGTCTTGTCAGCTATTGGGAAACGTTTTAAACTATGAAAAAGTTTTTCAAATGATAAAAAGTGTTTAAAATAATTTATTATAAAATTTGGTAACTTAAAATCTAGGCCCAAAGAGAGAAGTCTCTTTCATTGTTACTCAAAATTCTCTTAGAAAAAGTAAAAATTGTTTGTTCAGGGTTTAAAGGTTGTAGGTTGGAGTTCAGGCCTAATTGATTTAATTTTCTAGCTGAATCTGTTCGTGATAATTGTTGGCGTCTTTAACAATTTGATTTTTCAACATTAAATAGTCTATAAAACTTTTTTTAGTTAGGTTAAAAGGAGATTATATTTAGTGATGAGGCTTTTATTATTGTTATGCTTAAACTAAATTTCTTTACTTAATAGTTTATACTGGAATGATTTGTACATGTTAGAGTTATAACGTCGTTTGTTATAAAGTTTAAATTTGATGAATTTAGGAATGAAATTATAACTCTTACACATATTCAAAAATTGAAGGGGCAGTTGGCTTTTGTCCATTTTCGGCAACTGTTTTCTTGAGTCCCTGTATCTCTTCAGCGTGATTCGGTCGTATCTTTCTATAATAACTTGATTGAAGGGTTTGTTCTTGGGGAACCACAACTTAGTAAGGAGTAAGAGGACGAGAAGGTGGTACATGTTTATTAGTCACCTCCACAATCACCCACTGCTCCCACCAATTTCAGAATTATCAATTCAGCATACCAACCAACCGACCTCCGCATCCTCGAATCCCTATACATCCTTAGTTCAAAACCAACCCTCAACTTAAACATAGCTAAATAATTTCTTCTGAACCATATCTGAAAAGAAATCCACTACCACTCTCTGGCATGGATACTTCAACATTCATCCATTCCCAACCTTAATACAATTAGATTACACTCCCCCCCCCCCCTCTCGTATAATAACCCGGTAAGATGTGTTTTCAATTTTTGTATATTTCAGCCATTATCTTGCCTCTCTACATTTCATATAACTTTTTTTTAATTATCATAGGACTGCATAAATATATTGTATAAAATCTTTTATTCACTATATTTGTTCACTTTTTTACTCATTTTTAGCACTGATGATGGCAATTGAATTTCAGAAACGTCTGACTAATAAACATGTACCACCTTCTCGTCCTCTTATTCTTTACTATATATATATATACACATATGGGATCAAGTAAAGATAAGCACCCCCAGCCTTCTTCAATTAGCCTTATAAGGCTAACTAACGAAAATATCACGACCTAACCTAACCAATCGTTAAGTCAACTGTACGCCCTTAACGATTGGTTAGGTTAGGTCGTGATATTTTCGTTAGTTAGCCTTATAAGGCTAATTAAAGAAGGCTGGCGGGGCT
>JAJOZX010000014.1:1617500-1660000 GCA_023014485.1 Bathynomus jamesi | reverse complement strand
AAATAGGGAGTGCTGGAACTCGCGTTTCTCCTGTCACTATCCTCCTTAACTGATCTTTTTTCGTGTTTCATCTACTCTGTGAGCAGTCCAGTTTGCTATCAAACTCACTTTCACTCCAAAAGTGGATGTTGCATATATATATACGCAATGACCAAACTTGTTCTCATATTCCCGAACTTGAATCTGGCTACGGCTTACATGCCAATCTCACACTGAATACATCTGCGCTGTTTACCTTTCTCCTAATTCTACTGACTATATAAAATTGTTTGACTACCTCACTTCCAAAGTGGAGTACATTCTATCTCGCTCTCCCTTTGCTGAAATCTCCATTTCAGGAGATTTAAATGTTCACCACCAACTTTGGCTTTCTTCCCATTTCACTGACATCCCTGGTGAACTGGCTTGCAACTTTTCTATCCTAAATGACCTCGAACAGATTATACAGCACCCAACTCGTATCCCCGATCTCCTTGGAGACAGGTTCAACATTCTGGATTTATTTCTTACCTCTCATCCATCTTTTTATTCTGTCAAAGTTTTTTCTCCGTTGGGCTCCTCCGACCACAATCTTATATTTGTTTCCTGTCCTATCGCTACAATCCGACCTTTAGATCCTCCCAAGGGGAGGCGCCTTTGGTACTTCGGCGTCGCTGATTGGGAGGCCCTTAGGCAGTACCTCTGTGATTTTCCATGGAATGATTACTTCTTTCGTGGCCGGGGTCCTTCTGAGTGTGCTGAGCGCATCACGGAAGTGATTCTCTCGGGCATGGAGGCATACATTCCATATTCTATTTCTACTACTAATGCAAAAACACCTTGGTTTAACTTCACTTGTTCTATTGCTAATCGCAACAGAGAGGAGTCTTTCACAAGGTACCGTCGCCATCCAACTCCTGACTCTCACTCAACTTACATTTCTGCCCAGAATCATGCAAAATCTGTTCTTCGACTCCCCAAATATTCCTTCATCAGACAAAACTGGGAAAAACCTATCCAATTCCAATTCTTCACAATGTTTCTGGCATCTAGCCAAGAACCTCTTCAACAATTTTACTTCCCCTTCTTTCCCTCCTCTTTTCCATTCCGACGGCTTAGTTGCCGTCTCTTCTCCTGATAAAGCTGAACTCTTCGTTCAAACTTTCGCTTCCAACTCAACCATAGACGATTCCGGTGCTGTTCCTCAATCTCCTCCTACCTCTGACTTTATTATGTATGAAATTAAAATCTCTTCCAAAGATGTTCTTTCTGCCTTACCTGGGCTCAATTCTAGGAAGGCGTACGGTCTTGATGGTGTTCTTCTTCTTGTTCTTCAGAAGTTTGCTTCAGTGCTGACACCCTGCCTAGGCAAACTCTTACGTCTTTGTCTCTCATCTGGTACTTTTCCTTCATGCTGGAAGTTTACTTTAATTCAGCCTGTCCCAAAGAAGGGTGACAACTCTCAAGCCTCCAACTATCATCCAAATGCTTTGATTTCTTGCTTTTCCAAAGTTTTTGAACCTATCCTTAATACGAAGATTCTTAAACATTTCTCTTCTCACATTCTTCTTTCAGATCGTCAGTATGGGTTCTGCAAGGGACGCTCTACTGGCGATCTTCTTGCATATCTCTCTGACTCTTGGTCATCCCCTTTTCAGGATTTCGGTGGAACTTTTGCTATTGTGCTAGACATACCGAAAACTTTTGATATAGTCTGGCACAAATCTTTAATTTCGAAACTGCTCACTTTCGGCTTCTATCTTTCTATCTGTGCCTTCATCTCTAATTTCCTTTCTGGCCGATTTATCGCTGAGGCTGTTGATGGCTACTGTTCTCCTAAAGCTATTAACAGTGGTGTTCTTCAGAGTTCTGTCTTGTCACCCACTCTTTTCCTTATTTATTAATGATCTTTTAATTCGTACCGCCTGTCCTATTCACTCGTATGCTGATGAATCCAGTCTTCACTTCTCCACCCGCTTCCCAAAGCTTCCCTCTCAACAGTCACTCCATGATTCGCGTAGTACGGCTATGGAACACCTGACCTCTGATCTTTCTGCTGTCTCTGATTGGGTCAGAGAAAACCTTGTGGTTTTCAATAACTCAAAACTCTGTTCCTCCATCTGTCTACTCGTCGCAATCTTTCACACGACTATCCCCTTACCTTGAAGAACATACAACTCAATCCTTCCTCTTCTCTTAACATTCTTGGCGTTTTCTTTTCCCGTGATCTTTCTTGGAAAGATCACATATAATCTCCCTCCAAAACAATTCTAAGAGGTTAGGTGTGCTGTACGCCTTCGCAGTTTCTTTAACCCCACTCAGTTGCTCTCTCTGTACAAGGGTCTTGTCCGCCCCTGTATGGAGTATTAGGATGTGCCAATTTTGTCAACTTTTTTCAAATCAATTTTGGTGGTGAAAATATAGTCTTTCCATGTCAAAACTTGAAATTGGCCAACCAAAATGAAATAAAATAACCCTTACCTACATCAATTTTACCTTAAAGTTTCAGAAATTGACTCTTTTACTAAATAATAGGACACAAATTGATTAACTATTCATCTGTCACAGAATTATCCCACTGATCGCATATGGAGTGTTTTCAAGGTCATATAGTTGTTGTACAATGTACAAGTCACAACATGAATAGAACTGTCCCTCACTCTCAGTCCTCAGTTGCCTCTTAGATGTCATAGACGGTGGTTTGCTGTTATTGCTCTTGTACCTACTTCATAGTTATTCTACTGGACGAATACTACAGTTTAACTGTAAGTATGGATTACTGATTATTACAATTATTTATTATTATCATATTCTTCTGTCTAATTATGTTGTAATCCCATGAAATATTTTTTTATTGAATTTTAGAACATCGAATAACTAAACTTTGAAACATCGTAATTGATATAAAATACTTAAAAGTTTTTCTTTCTTTTCAGATATTCCTAAGATGCCAAAATTGAAGACAAGAGGTCAGTCGTCATGCCACTTGAGCCTGTTAGTCGGTATAGGCAAGGAGCTTCCCGTATCAGAACTACAACAGTGCGAGACATGCTGAGACTAGGGTTACTCCTTCGTGAACAAAATACAAAGGATAGAAGGAACTACACAGAGAAAGAGCTCATAAGGGACATGATTCCCCTCTTCTGCATCAGTGGAAAAAAGCTAATGTGTTATTCAAACCACCTGTACTCATTCAGTATAGAACTATTGAGCTAAAATTAACAAAGCTTTGGCACAAAGCATTTGAGACATCACTTGGTAAAGGAAAACTAGCAAAGAAAAATAAATTTCTGCACACACTTGATACTCTTCTTGACATATGTAACTGCCAGTGTCCCATAGAGTTGTGTTCTGAAGCCAATTGTTCTCTCTCATGCAGAAGAGAACCTCACCCTCACATTGATTGTCGCTGTCCTCGTGAGAAGCAGATCCCTGTTTTGGAGCTGGCTTTTATAAAGGCGCAGAGAACAAAGGCAGGAGGCCAAGGAAGTATGCAGATTGGTTCGGCAGATTATTCAGAAACCAAAAAACAGATTGTTATTGCTAAGAAAAAGGAGAAAATCTGAGAGAGGGAAGAAAGGAAGAAAAAGAAGAGTGAAGAAGCCACCCAAAGAGATGAAGAGCTCTATCAAGAGGTTTCTCACTTCTTTGAAAGCTCTTCAGATGAACAGAAAGAAGCAACATCAGATGATAGCTCCAAAATGCCATCTGAACCCTCGCCGAAGAGAATGAAATACAACACTAAAGACATCTCAAACATTGCCCTTGCCAGTATTCGCCACCATACGGGGCTACGAGAGACTGCAGAGATTGCCACTGCCGCTTGGATAGATGCAGGCCTCATCAGCCGAGAGGATACATCCTTAGTGATAGATCATAATAAGATAAGAAGAGGACAAGAAAAAATAATGAAGGAAATATCTGATCAGCATGAAAAAGATTTGAAGGAGGAAGGTCTCTCTTGCCTTTTGTTTGATGGAAGAAGAGATGACACAAAAGTTCTCCTAGAGGTAGAGGGAATGGACAGAAAGTTTCCCGGTCTCATCAAAGAAGAACACTACTCTGTGTGTTTCGAACCTGGTGACCGCTATTTGTTTCACTTTGTTCCTGAAGCAGAAGTAGAAGGCAAGAAACATGCAGAGGCAATTGCTGATCAAATAATATGTTGGCTTCAAGAAAGAAGACTTGACAGTTCACTGCAGGCCGTTGGTAGAGACTCAACTGCGGTGAACACTGGTTGGCAGGGCGGTGTTATGACGCATTTAGAGAAAAAACTTGGAAGAAGGCTTGTTTGGATTGTATGTGATTTGCACACAGGGGAACTGCCTCTTCGTCGTTTCATCCAGGAACTTGATGGTCCTACAAAGAGCAACAACAAGTGGTCAGGCCCCCTTGGCAACATGCTAGATGAAGCAACGGAATTAGAAATAAATACAAAATTTCCAAAGGTCGAAGTAGGCCCTCCCCTTCCAGTGTTGTCTGAAGAAGTTATCAAAGACCTCAGCACGGATCAATCTTACGCTTATCGTATTGTTCAAGCAATCAGATCAGGAAAGTTGCCTCAAAATCTGGCTCTCTTGGAGATTGGACCCGTAAGTCACAGTCGTTGGTTAACTACAGCGATTCATTTCTGCAGGATTTGGGTTTCCAAACATGCACTGAAGAGCAAAATGCTACAGAATTTGATTTTGATTGTTGAATTTATTATTGGGTTTTATCTTCCTCACTGGTTCAATGTAAAACTTAATCCAATGTGGATGGAGGGGCCCAACTTCATCTTGTTTCAATTACAGCTACTGAGAACCCAAAGGAAAGTAGTGGTGGACATCGTGTTACCTGTGGTGAGAAGGTCCGCTTGGTATGCTAGGCCAGAGGCAGTTTTGCAAGCAATACTCTGCAGCCAATGTACCAAAGAGCGAACTGAGGCTGTGGAAATCATTCTAAAGCTTAGAGGAACATCACTAGATGATGACCAGCTGGGAGACTGCTCTGTTCAGACAAGGAAGGTACCTCCGATAAACGTCAATGCCACGAAATTGTCAGAATTAGTTAACTTGAGTTCGGAAGTTTTGGAGCCACCACTGACAACATGTATAACAAACAAAGATTTAACACAACTTAAAGAGGCCCCAGTGCAAGTGCCAAAGTGGCTTTCTCACGCTCAGAGTGTGGAGAGATGTGTGAAAATGGTCACAGAAGCAGCTAGTCAAGTTTACAGTCACGAGAGGCGAGAAGGCTACATCAAAGCGCAAGTAGCAAGCCGAATGCTGATGTCAAGGAACCGCAGCAAAAAGGACATGACTGCATTGGTTACTTTCAAATAAAGACTCTGAATGATATCTTATTGCCACTTTAAATGTTGATAGGATGTTTGCGCACATTTGTTATTTTGTTACGAATTTATGGAAAAATGGAATTTTTGAATTAAAATTGATGTAGGTAGGAGTTATTTTTTATTGTTTTTGAAGCAAGGATATTATTTTGTATGCCAAATGATTACATTAAATTGCTATCAAATCACATGATTTTCAATTTAGTCATTTCACCCCCAAAATTGACACACCCTAATGGAGTATGCTTCTCATGTATGGGGTGGTTGAATCCACACAGCCGTACCTGACCAGGTGGAATCAAAGGCTTTTCGTCTCATCAATTCCCCACCACTTACTCACTATCTTCAATCCCTCTCCCTTCACCTCAGTGTTGCTTCAGTTTCTCTTTACTATCGTTATTATAAAGGACACTACTCTTTTGAACACTCTAACTGCGTGCCTCTTCCTTTGAGAGAGCACGCAGAACCAGACTTCCGACACATTCTCATTGCTTTTCTGTCGAACTCTTTAACACAAGAGTTAATCGGTATTTTTAATCTTTCATATATTCATCCGGTCAACTCTGGAACAATCTTTCTCGATCCATCTTTCACTTTATCTGTGACCTCCAATCTTTGAAACGCAGAGTGTGCAGGCATCTCGAAAATCCTGGACCTCGGGGGAAGAATTGCGGGCATTTTCTCTTGCCCCTTCTTCCTTCATGAAAAACTTAAAATCATTTTGCTTCCTCTTTTGCATTATGTGAAGCTGACATACATTCGCTTTGACTTTCAATTAATGATCTTTGTCTTTTGTTCCGTTGTTATTTTTCATTTTGAAAGGAAAAAATTCGTTCATTGTATTTTCAAGAAAGTTACAAAGCTAATTAAAGGTACAACTTTTAATAAACGTCAGGCAACAGCTTCATATGTAAAAAATTGAAAGATATACAGTATATATATATATATATATATATATATATATACATCCAGAGAGAAAGGGAAATTTCTTAACTTGCCGTCAAATGATGATAGAATATTAATTTTCGAGTCATACCAAAGGGAGAAGTGCCAAGTGGGGGTAGTCCCAGTGCCAGAGTGCCAGTGCCAAGGGGTACCACCTTCCAAAATCTTATATTGCTATGAATATAGAGTAACCTAACCTAACCAACCTTAACCTATAGAGTATAGTAATTTAACCTTGAATATAAACTATGGTAACCTAACCTAACCTAACCTAACTTAACCTATAGAGCATAGTACAACCTTGAATATAGACTATAGTAACCTAACCTAACATAGCATATAGAGTGACCTAACCTAGCCTTAGAGAAGAGTAACGTAACGTAACCTAATCTATCCTAACCGAGCCTGAACTTGAAAACAATATTTTCGTATATATACAGGGTATTTCACAACCTGTCCGCCATACTTTGGGCGGGGGGATATCGAGTAAAAAAGCGAATACAACATAGGTGCTATTTCCAACTGTTGCGGAGCTACGGACGTTTTAAGATGTGCAAACAACAAATCCCTACTTTTGTGTAATTCGATAGCTGGCAGCACTGGTGGTAGTTTCGGTTAACGAAGTTATCACTACTACTCCTCAGTTTTTTCTTTCAGTTAGTTCTTATCCCATTATATTTGTTTTTATGAAAGAGATGATCAACAAGACTTAAAGCACAAACGAGAGAGGAACTCTTGCGTCGGATTATGGATGCCGCTGCTTGCATACGAGAACACCCCGAAATGATTCAATGGGCAGTGGACTCTTGTTTGCAACGAGCAAGGCTGTGCATTGAAAACCGAGGCGGACATTTTGAACATTTATAAGGTGTATCTCATAAAATATAGCAATAAATACACCAGATTAATACTCTCGTTTATTTTTCCATGCACCTTAACCCTTAATTAGTCGCGTGGGGTCATTGTGACCCCAGTGATAATTTTGTGGCTAATTTAAAAGAAATGGTCAACTCTGCAAAAACCTCGCTCAGGCTAGCTTACTTTATGACCCAGATGTTTATCTTTCAGTTGAAATCGGTCAGCTACGGTGAAAGGTTTACACGTTTGTATTGTACACATTGACCGCACGCGACTAGTTACGTGACAATATAATGGATACACTGAAATTTTATGGAAGGTAAGTTTTGAGTTATTTATATATATGCAAAATTGTGTGTGTGTGTGTGTGTGTGCGCGCGCGCGCGCGCGCTCGTAGGCCTATAAGCAAGTTTATATTTTCAAAATATTCAAAAAGTTTCTAAACTTTCGCCAGTTTGTTTATTTTCTTTATCGTTACCTACCTATGTACACACACATACATACATACATACATACATATATATATATATATATATATATATATATATATATATATATATATATACATACTGTATATATCTAATTCAATTTATGCATATTTATTGCAGGCTGCTCGATGAAGACGAAACTGAAGTTGGGGGCGATGAAGATGGGGAAGAGAGCCATGAAGAATGCAGTCAACACGACTCCAATTCGGAACAAGAGGTTAGCTGCAGTGAAGATGTAAATGAAGCCAGTTTGGGGAATGAAGCCAACTACTTCATTGGTAAGGACAATACCACGAAGTGGAAAAAAGTCATTCCAACAACGAATGTAAGAACAAGGAGTCACAATATAATTACCGAAACAGTAACTAGACGAATGTTTTTGAAAAAACTGGCAAGTAAATTGGTGAAGCCTCCTCAAATATCTCGAGCCCAGAGTCAATACATCTCCAAAGATCTGCGAAAACGCATTCGATTTCATCAGGATATTCCTGAAGACGTATTACGTCCAACATCTGCAACAGGTCCATCAAGAGGAAGGTGCAAATTATGCCCAAGGAGTAAGGACAGCAAACTTTCAACAAAGTGCTCAAAGTGTGATGCTTTTATTTGCAAGGAACACGTGATTATCATGTGTAATGATTGCGAGGAAACGTAAACTCGTTTAAAAACTAAAAGTTTGTGAAATGAATTCTAATAAATTAGAAACCACTCAATTTCCTTCTGATTCCTTATTTTGTGTTTGTCAATGTGATGTTATAAATTACGAATTTTTTTGCAAAAATGTATAAGAAAAGACATGGTTTTTGTTCATTTTCAATTGAATATTAACAATACATGTCTCTTTAATCATCCTTTGTGTTAGAGTGTGGAGTTGAACGTTATTAATAGTTAATAACTAAAAAAATAAACTATGGGGTCATAATGACCCCACGCGACTACTTATGTTATTTTCTCTAATGCGACTAGTTCAGGGTTAAAACGTCCTAGCTCCGCAACGCTTGGAAATAGCATCTATGTTGTATTAACTTTTTTACTCGATATCACTCCCCAAATCAACCCCCCCCCCCCAGAAAGTATGGCAGACATGTTGTGAAACCCCTGTATGTATGTGTATATATATATATATATGTATGTATGTATATATATGGGATGAATTTCAAAATAAAACACGTGAAATGAATAAATGCTGCAAACCCACAAGGAAAAAGAAAAACGATTCCAAGTACTTTGGTGTATTCAAAGCTACACCTCGTCAGGGAATGAAGATAAAAGGCGAGATGCCCATAAATATATACAAGGTACAGGAAAAACAAAACAATTAGCACATACTTAACAAGGGTTAATGAGAGGCAAAAGAAATTTTAACATGATATCGTCAATTTTATACGTCCCCGCACTGTTATTGAAATTGTTTTTAAAATGAATAAATGCACATTCTAGAATATTTCGTTCTATTATATCTCTGTTTTTAACAAGCGCTTTAGAACTACCCCACTTGATGCTATGGTTACATCTATACATATGGTTAAATAAAGCATTGGAAGTATTAACTGTTCTACAAGCATATTTATGCTGTTTTACCCTAATATCTAACGTTTTACCGGTTTGGCCTATATATACTGAGTTACATTGTGTACATCCGATCGAATACACACAACCAACAACATTATCAGGGCTATTCTTTATTAGGCGTGATTTAACAGTATTATTATACTTAAAGATTACATTAATGCCAATTGCTTTAAGTACAGTTGGAAGGTATTGAAAATTAACATGGTAAGGTAGGCTAAGGATATTTTTACGCTGAAATTCCTTTACAATTACATTATTATAATACCTATTCTTGGCTTTCTTAAGACAGTTATCTAAAAATGAAATAGGATAACATAATTTAGTACCAATATTCATGATATTGCATAACTCGGAATCTAAAAATTCAGGACTGACAACTCTCAATGCTCGAAGAAATATAGCAGAGAAAATAGAGGATTTAATCGAAGGATGATGGTCAGAATAAAAATGCACGTAAGAGTTATTATTAGTAGGCTTACGGTAGACTTCATATTTGAACTGATTAGAGCATCTCCAAATTTTTAGATCAAGAAAAGATAGGCTTCCATCATTTTCTTTTTCAACTGTAAACTTAATAGATGGGACTAAATTGTTGAGCCTACCAAGAAATAAGTCCACATCCAAATTATTAGGCCAAAGGCATAAAATATCATCTATATACCTGTACCAAACCAGGTTAAAATTAACAATCGTAGGCAAAATTCTACTTTCAAAAAATTCCATATATAAATTAGCTAGTACAGGTGAAAGGGGATTTCCCATAGCCAATCCAAACGACATAACATAAAACTTATTTTCAAACTGAAATTTACAATCTTTGACACAGCTTAATTAACTCCATAAGAGTGTTGTGTTGAACAGGGAAAGAATATTCAGAAATCTTATCTTTTAAAAAATCAAGTAGGTCATTAACAGGGACTTTTGTGAATAGCGAGCATACATCGAAGCTTACCAATTTGAAATTAGGGTCATTAGGGAACTTCAGTTTGTCAATAAGATCCATGCTATTTACAATATGTGACTCAGAAATAGAGCCAACTAACGGTGTTAATAAACTAACTAACCATTTTGATAGCTTATAGGTTACGGAGCCCACTGAGCTAACAATAGGCCTCATGGGATTATTAACTTTGTGTGTTTTTACTAAGCCGTACAGATATGGTAGTGACGAATTGATACTAAGAAACTGCTGTGAAAGCCCATTACAGTTATTTTTTAATATTTCTCTTAATTTTCTGTTAAACATTTTATTAACATCCTCCAATGGGTCTCTATTTAGAGGTTTGTACGTGTCACTATCACTTAATAACGTATTCATCTTTTCAACATAACTGTTTTTGTCCATGATGACGATCGAATTGGATTTGTCCGCTTTAGTAATATGTAATGAACAATTATTTTTCAATGTTTTTAGGGCTTTTTCAAACCTCAGAGGATAATTCGATTCAAACTTCGTATTAAAAGCACTATACACACAACCTTTGGCTAAAGTCACCTCACTTTCGGAAATATTACTATGTTTTTCAAAATTAATAAAAGACTTAGCCATCAGTAAACTGCTGGGCTTTTTTGGGACTGAGAAACCTAACCCAAAACCTAACGCACATTTCATATTGAAGTCTAGTTCTTCGGACGACAAATTAATAAAAGACTTAGCCATCAGTAAACTGCTGGGCTTTTTGGGGACTGAGAAACCTAACCCAAAACCTAACGCACATTTCATATTGAAGTCTAGTCTGAATAAGTAATGGTAAATGACAAATACCATAGTTTTTCTTTTTCATGATGCAAGCCAGACGTGGGCAACGGGTCTCTCGCAAAGAGGTCCCATAAATATAGCTTCCCTCACCAGCTATCTGCAAAGCAGACAGGATCCAGCTTTGGGACAGATGTATATATATATATATATATATATATATATATATATATATATATATATATATATACGTCTGATGTCATGCTATAAATTTAACGGCCACCATTTGTGAGCGGAGACTAAATATAAACATATATATATATACAGAGTGGACAGAGTGGACTGGACTTTTTTTAGTCCAGTAACTATTACGAATTAAATCCTCCAGTCTATTGTTTAATTTCCTATTCTGAGTTCTGCATCTTCTACGTAAGTTGTTGTAAATATCATCCAAAAGTGTACTTCTCCACGCATGAGGAACGGTGGAAAAAAATATATTTTTTCTTACTTTGGACTCTCTGAAGGCGTTCTTCACTTCAATGCGGGCTATATTAATATGTTTCTTTAAATAATCCTTTCGGTGTCACCAAACGGCGTATCGTCTAACATACGGTATCGTCTTCCAAGCAGGGATTTTGGGATTACTTTTTCACTATAAATCTTCCTAAGGAAATCGAATTGGTTCTTAAGAGAATGTGCATGAGCAATAGCAGAACGGTAACTTCTAAAAATCGATCGGAGAGAAGGGAATATGGTTGTAAAAAGAGAAACAGTGAAGAGGACACACGTGGGCTCCATTATATGGGATGAATTTCACAATAAAACACGTGAAATGAATAAATGCTGCAAACCCACAAGGAAAAAGAAAAACGATTCCAAGGCCTTTCGTGTATTCAAAGCTACACCTCGTCAGGGAATGAAGATAAAAGGCCTTTGGCCTAATAATTTGGATGTGGACTTATTTCTTGGTAGGCTCAACAATTTAGTCCCATCTATTAAGTTTACAGTTGAAAAAGAAAATGATGGAAGCCTATCTTTTCTTGATCTAAAAATTTGGAGATGCTCTAATCAGTTCAAATATGAAGTCTACCGTAAGCCTACTAATAATAACTCTTACGTGCATTTTTATTCTGACCATCATCCTTCGATTAAATCCTCTATTTTCTCTGCTATGTTTCTTCGAGCATTGAGAGTTGTCAGTCCTGAATTTTTAGATTCCGAGTTATGCAATATCATGAATATTGGTACTAAATTATGTTATCCTATTTCATTTTTAGATAACTGTCTTAAGAAAGCCAAGAATAGGTATTATAATAATGTAATTGTAAAGGAATTTCAGCGTAAAAATATCCTTAGCCTACCTTACCATGTTAATTTTCAATACCTTCCAACTGTACTTAAAGCAATTGGCATTAATGTAATCTTTAAGTATAATAATACTGTTAAATCACGCCTAATAAAGAATAGCCCTGATAATGTTGTTGGTTGTGTGTATTCGATCGGATGTACACAATGTAACTCAGTATATATAGGCCAAACCGGTAAAACGTTAGATATTAGGGTAAAACAGCATAAATATGCTTGTAGAACAGCTAATACTTCCAATGCTTTATTTAACCATATGTATACAGTAGATGTAACCATAGCATCAAGTGGGGTAGTTCTAAAGCGCTTGTTAAAAACAGAGATATAATAGAACGAAATATTCTAGAATGTGCATTTATTCATTTTAAAAACAATTTCAATAACAGTGCGGGGACGTATAAAATTGACGATATCATGTTAAAATTTCTTTTGCCTCTCATTAACCCTTGTTAAGTATGTGCTAATTGTTTTGTTTTTCCTGTACATTGTATATATTTATGGGCATCTCGCCTTTATCTTCATTCCTGACGAGGTGTAGCTTTGAATACACGAAAGGCCTTGGAATCGTTTTCTTTTCCTTGTGGGTTTGCAGCATGTATATATATATATATATATATATATATATATATATATATATATATATATATATATATATATATATATATGATACACACAGACCGTGCATGGAACAAGGAACTCTTCTGGGATAATTAAATCCACTATAGTCCGAATAAGTAATGGTAAATGACAAATACCATAGTTTTTCTTTTTCATGATGCAAGCCAGACGTGGGCAACGGGTCTCTCGCAAAGAGGTCCCATAAATATAGCTTCCCTCACCAGCTATCTGCAAAGCAGACAGGATCCAGCTTTGGGACAGATGTGTATATATATATATATATATATATATATATATATATACGTCTGATGTCATGCCATAAATTTAACGGCCACCATTTGTGAGCGGAGACTAAATATAAACATATATATATATACAGAGTGGGTAAAAGAAAGTGATCCCTTAGAGGTAAACTGTCATATTAAAAAAAGTAAGGTGACTAGGGCTCCCAAACTTCATAGATGCTTACCTTAGTATGTTGTTCGTCTTAGTTAAGAAGTTGCTCAATGTATCCCCCTTCCTGCTCAACGCAGGCCTCGAAACGTGGACGCCACTGATCAGTACACCTGTTTACATATTGTTGAGACACCTTCTCCCAGCCGTGCGGAATTCTTTCTCGTAGTTCATCTGTCTCTTATATTGATACCAGCGGTGTAAACTTTGGACTTCAGGGCTTCTCAAAAACCATAATCTAGTGGTGAAAGATCGGGGCTACTAGCCGGCCACATATTGGGTTCGATAAAATCCGGTGTTTCGTTCTCAAGGAATGTGACAGTTTGGCGTGCTCTGTGAGAAAGTATATCTTTCACCACTAATTCGTCGAATATCAGTTAGAGTAAAAGATATACTGTACTTTCCAACAAGATGGAGCCCCTGCTCACAGAGCACGCCAAACTGTCACATTCCTTGAGAACGAAACACCGGATTTTATGGCCGCCTTATACTGACACCTACTTCTAAACATATTCTTGTATACTGGTCCTAATCTGGGTCTACCATGACAGCACCACAAATCGTAGGCGTCTTTTGATTCCCTCTTCAGGGGAGCAATAAAATCATTCCATCCAGGAATAATCTTAGCATGATAAATATGTATACGTGTATATTTAAGCTTTGCCTACAAGTGGTGGCCGCTAAAGTTTATAGTATAATGTCAGACACCCCAACCCACCCACACACCACACACACACACACACACAAAACGTATATATATATATATATATATATTTTTTCCTCTGTCTTTCCTCTCACCTTTTCTTTGTTTTTCCGCCGAGATATGCCCTTTTAAATAGAGGCGAATCGGTTCTTCCCGAACTTTAAAAAAATATATATATATATATATATATATATAGTGATGTAGGTCACATCCGCATCCGCATCCGCATCCGCGGAACATCCGCACATTTTCTCGCATCTGCATCCGCATCCGCACTTTGGACTGCGGATGTCGTGCGGATGTGGGACCGTTGAGATAAAATGTCATTAATAAGCGGAAATTATCAAATTCTACTATATTAATAGAACTAGTTCATTGTGCGCAAAAGTGATGCAAGCGACAAGACGAGAGGCTGTTCTTGTATGAAGTTACTCTTGCAACCTACCTAGATCCACGTTACAAAGCTAAGTTATTTTCACCTAGTACATTAGAACGAGTTAAATCATCACTTGGCAAAGCAGTTGAAGAGCTTCAATCTCTTGAATCTGTCGCTTCGCCACCCACCAAAGAATAAAAGTTTCAGTGACAGAACCAACACCTTCAACAAGCAAATCTATCACAGAATCTCTCTCTCAGTTTCTTGAGTCAAGCAGCGATGACGAGACCTACGCGATGTCAAAAGATGTAGTAAAAATGATCGAGAGCTATCACCAAGAAAAACGCCTGGCTGCATGTGACAATCCTATTAGTTGGTGGAAAAATACGCAGAATATCTATCCATACTTGAGTAAACTTGCAAGGAAACATTTAGCTGTTCCACCAACAAGCGTACCAAGCGAGAGATTATTTAGCAGTGCTGGATTAATATATGATGAAAAGAGAAACAGACTGGCAGCAGAAAAGGCAGAAAAATTAATGTTCCTTAAGCATAACCTTCCTATAATTAAGTTTGAATATTAAACGATGAACATCTTAGTTTACTTTATTTTAATTACTCATTTATAAATATGCCTAATAAAACTTTAAACTTAATATAAATAGTTATCAAGCTAATTAAGATCTCTTTCTATAAGGGTGGAGGTTGGGGAAAGAGGTCGGGTAACACAATTATGGTTTCTAATTGTGGCTGAAACTCAACAAAATATAACGAATTTATTTGCAGACGAATTCACTAATTGATTTCTATATTAGTTAGATGCTTGCTATTATTTTATATGTTCAGGGAAAAGTACAGCAATTATTGTACAATTAATCAATTATACTACATTATAGCTACAGCTCTCTCTATATAATAACTTATTATATACGTTAAAACACAACAAATCTCGAATATATCCTAAAAAATAACGAAAATGTAGACATCCGCATCCGCATCCGCGGATGTTGAATCAAACATCCTCATCCGCATCCGCATCCGCGGATGTGAAAAAAATGACATCCGCTACATCACTAATATATATATATATATATATAATATATAATATATATATATATACACACACAAACAGTTTTGTTTTAAAATTTAGTTTAGGTTAGGTTATTCTACTATAGGCAAGATTAGATTACTCTATATGTTAGGTTAGTTTTGGTTACTATAGAGTATATTCGCGGTTAGGTTAGGTATATAATTTAGGTTAGGTTAAGTCAAAATTTTCTACTTTTTTAGGTTATGTTAGTTTAGGTTACTATTAGGGTAGCGTGAAAAGAAGTTATGTTAAGTTACGTTACGCTTTGGGCAGCGTGAAAATGAGGTTAGGTTAGGTTACTCCATATTCAGAACACTATTGGGTTTTCGAGGTTGGCACCTCTTGGCACTGGCAAGAAAGTTTTTTGTTTATTTATCGTGTATTTTAAGAAGACATCCACAAATTACGTAAATTAAACAAATTTTCTCAATTTCTGACTGCCTAAACCAGCCATTTTCATATCTCCAATCTCATTTACGTAATTTGTGGATGACCCCTAAACACCAGCAGATACAGATCACTATTAGATCAGAGGTCAGAGAAAGTAGAAACAGCACAAAACAAAGTCCGATGTCTCTTAGTAATACTTCCTGTTGTATTTAACAAAGTGTTAAATAAGTTAAAAACTGAGTTATAAGAAAAATTTAATTAGTTACTTAGTTATGAGTTCCAAAATAATACTTAGGTAACTGAGTTTTTAACTTAGTTATGAAACTTGGTTATAGTAACTGTAACGACAGAGACGCCTTCAGATACTTTCGCGTTTTCCACACAATCACGACCAAGTCCTTCGGCTTCGAACGTCACACCTCAACCTCGTTATAAGAAATTCTCGGGGAGGACGCCTCTATCGCACCTCGACTTCTCTCCTCTGAAGAATCTTCAGTGATACGCCTGATCCCATCGTGTAAACATCGTTGTGCAGTCCTCATTTGGCCTGGTGTCATCCACCTAACTTTATATAAAGCTAATCATCACCTCGCGCGTTATTATAATACTGAAATCATTATTCAAGTGCACATTTTTTAAATTTCGACTGGACTTTCATTCAAACAACTGCAACTTTTATTTTGTCTCATTCATAAATCATTTATTTTATTTAATAAAGGAAGAACACTTATTCTATTAATTTTCTTAATTAATAACATTATTTGGTCTCAAAAGACCGGAGCTTTTCCGAAATTTGGACTCTTTCCGATTGTTTTTGAAAATAAAATATTTAATATATATTTTTATGCTGATTTAAAAAATGTAAGTAATTTTTTTTGAGAAATGAGCGGTTTAAAAGTTATGTTTGTTATTGTAATTTTGTATTAGGTCAAAATCTATAACAATACAACTGAAAACTAATACAGAGTTATTGTATTCTTTAGTAACATTGGCTTATGTCACTAAGTATTTGTGTGAATAGATTTCGACCGTTATTTTTCTGTCGCCACATGAATTCGCACAAGTAGGTATCAATCAGGTCAACTGAAAGCCCGGTTAGGTTAATTGAATGCCCGGTTGGGTTAATTGTACACCCTTGACGATTGGTTAGGTTAAGTCGTGATATTTTCGTTAGTTTTAACGTCATCTAATATCTATAGAAAAGATGAAATTTATCAAAAATAGTATTAACAATATGACAAATCAATATATACATGCAAAACATTTTTCTACAGTAACTACAGGTAAACGGTAGGGTTGCCAGACGTCCCGTATTTTACGGGACAGTCCAGTTCCGCATTTGATCCAAAAATCCCGCGTCAAAATCCCGCGTCAAAATCCCGCGTTCAAAATGTCCCGTAAAAAATATTTTTTAAGCAAGATTTTTAGGAATGAATTGATTTAGAATTTCAATATTATGTATAATATTTTCAATTTATTCACGATGTTTAATTGTTAAATATTATTGTAATAAAACTTTTTGAATTATGTTTGTTGTAACCGTTGAAGAAATCTAGTTTCAATTTGAAAAAAAATTTGGTCTTAAAAAAAAACCTTAAAATTTTTTTTGGCCCGCATGGCCAGTTGAAAAATCTGGCAACCCTAGACCGTAAACTGATACACCATATAACTTTTAAAATAGTAACTGTACGTAAACTAAAACACCGTGTAACTTATAAAATAATAATTTCTCCAAGAAAAGACTTACATTTTTTAAATCAGCGTAAAAATCTACATTAAATATCTTATTTTAAAAAAATTGGAAACAGTCCAAATTTCGGAAAAGGCTCAAAAGACCTGGTGACCTCAGGCTCCTCAGCCTCAAGCAACCATATCAATAGTCCTTAACAATTATTATTAGTTTATTATTACTATGTGCCAACGAGGCACTATATAACTATCCCAAAAGCAGAAAATAACATATTCGTGCTGCTCTAAAGGATTTCGCACGAATAATTTTTAATAAGTATTTTCTGAGCGTCATCCTTCTCGTATCCAGAAAGACAAACTGGCGTGAATTATGAGCTTAACAATAAACATTCTCAAAAAGCATGTAGCAAAAATATAATTCAAAAATTAATATCTCTCCAAGAGTGAGAAGAATTCCTTCCTTAAAATTTTCTCCTTTGGTTGATATAGTTTATTGATTGAAACTACAGTATCATGATTTAGTAGGGGACGGTGGGGTAAGATGGACCCATGGGGTGAGATGGAACCCCCCCCCTCTAAACCCAAGCAGAAAGGGCGAGGTTCAGATATTGGTTGCTAGATGTCCTTCACGTCACCAAACAAATGCATGACACAAAAGAAAAAAGCAAAGCAAGCGAAAGCTGGGCCATCCTGGGCTCATGACAGTGACAGTGAGGATGGAGATTCAACCAAGTGCTTGTATTGCAGTGACACGTTTGGTAATTCTGTGCGAGGGGAAGGGTGGGTTTGTTGCGCCATTTGCGAGAGATGGGCACATGAGGAATGTGCAGGGGTAGAGGATGATGAGGAAGAGGTTTTTGTGTGTGAGTTGTGCCAGTAAGGATGGACCCCTGGGGTCCATCTTACCCCGTGATTCGTTTTTGGTACAATAAAAATACTGATTTGGTAAAATCTCGTGTTTCAGTCTTTTCCTCTAAAAACCGTGACCAGGGTGTGGACTTTAAATATAACACCCCAAAGCACCACCACAACCCCTAAAAAAACCCAAAATTATATAAATGTGGTTTCTAGACTCATTTTTGTGTTAAGTAGTCCGTCTTACCCCACCTTCCCCTACTTCGTTTCATACCATAATGCTTATCACACCTTGTTGTGTTTCATAGACCTTTTTCGGAAAATGATTCGTGTATATTCAACGACTTTCCCGGTACCCTTTTAATTTTTATCATTCCATGATTCACCATGGTCACGGTTCTTACACAAAAGTTATACTAAAAAAAAATTTAGCATTCTCCAGTAATTATACTGGCCAACAAGTATTTTCATGTATGGGTGGGCTAGATAGATGTTGGGACGCTGATTCCAAATCTATTTTCGGTTTTCCTCTAGCACGTCCAGTTTTCGAGATGAGACCGATCATAATATATAAAATAAATATAATATATATATATATATATATAAAATATAATATAATATATTATATATACAGTATAATATAATACTATATATAATATATATAATATGCATATAACTATATATAATATAATATATAATACTATATATACAATATGCGTCCTTTATACTGTACATGTAACGAAGTATTTTGTTGCAGCTTAAGTGCAGGTTTTTGCTTTACCGTTTCTATACCCTTATGTATGTTATTTTATCGTTTCAACTTAGGCTTTCCGCAGGTTGTCTTGTGGTATTTTAGGTGAGAGCAGTTGCTGGCCACAAATCTGCAAGCGTTGCACATGTACACCCTTTTATTCTTTGGCGTAACAGTCACATATCTAGTTATGTGTTGTGTTTTGTTTTGTGTCGCCCACTTATACATTTTATTTTTTTAGGTGATTTACATCAACCCACTCAGCGATCATTATGCCTCGAAAATGTAAAAATCACCCCGACAATTTCTGTTACATGTGCGGCTCGTTCGCGACTAAATCACAACGGCGTGCAATCACGATGGGTCTTCGGAAAACTTACCGGTTATACGTCGGCTGTCCACTAGGCGACCAAGATAAAGCGTGGGCGCCACATGTCATCTGTACCGCTTCTTCGAATAGATTACATGGCTGGTTGAACCAAAAGAAAAAGTCGATGCCGTTCACTCTACCCATGATATGGAGGGAGCCGAGAGACGATCATGGCGATTATTACTTTTGCAATGTTAACATAACTGGATTGTACGTGAAGAACAAGCGTAACATCGTTTATCCAAACGTAGACTTCGCGATCAAACCGATCCCTCACGATGACACGATGCCGATTCCGGTACCTCCACAGCATGGACTCGATTCTTTAGAAGACGAATGGAAATCCGACGAATGTGCGATTGGCGGAGATGCGGGACCTTCGGCTGATCTTGACTACACAGCTGACGAAGAGCAATCGGAGCCGGAGAGGCTTACCCAAAACGAGTTGAATGACCTCATTAGAGACCTAGCCCTCTTCAAAGAAAAATCAGAACTTCTCTCCTCGAGACTCAAGCAGAAACACTTACTTGAGAAGAACGTCCGAGTGTGTCACTATCGAAAACGAAACCATGATTTGGCGACATTCTTTACAGTCGACGATCCACTCTGCTATTGCCATGATATCAATGGACTTTTCGAGAACTTGTCACAGGTACACACACTATCTGAGTGGCGCCTCTTCATTTATTCCTCACAGCGAAGCTTGAAAGCAGTTCTCTTGCATAACGGGAACTTAAAGCCGTCCATCCCGATCACCCACTCCGTTCATCTAAAGGAGACGTACGATAACATGAATATACTATTCGAAGCAATCCAATACAGAACTCATCAATGGAATATCTGTGGTGATCTCAAAGTCATTGGTATGTTAATGGGCATGCAAGGAGGGTTCACGAAATATTGTTGTTTCCTATGCTTATGGGACAGCCGTGCTACCGCGGATCATTACCTCTCCACATTAAGCTCGGCTTAATGAAAAATTTTGTGAAAGCGATGGGTAAGGCGAATTCGAATTCGAATTTGAGATATACAAGATGGCCACCAAGAATACGAAAATATACCGAAAATCAGTTTTCGGCATTTCTTCACAACCACTCATCATGCAAATACAAATAATACATGATTTTCTATGTTTTGGGCCATGGCAAATCTAATTTCATGATCATTTTAACTCTAGGATTGATAAAAAACAATATGGCGGCCATATTTACCGCAAAATGGTCACTAATACCCATATATATCTTGAGTAACACATTTATTAGAAAATAGTGACATCGTTCAGTATAGTGTTATGATAAAACTGATTCACATACATGTATACAACATCATGGATTTTAATTACTTACAATAATATATTATTCCAGCACACAAAATTCAAGATGGCTACCATAATACACAATTCAGCATTATACTATAGCCATTCCGTTGGTTGCCGTTTAGTTTAATACAGAAACATTGATATAGCAAAAATTCTATCAATTATTAATTAACAATACAAAGGTACACAAATGCAGATTGCAACAGTAGCATCTCAAGAAACCCCTATATATTTGTTGTACCTGTATAGTGTACTCGTTGTAACACGCATTGCCTCCTTGGCAATCACAGAATATTGTACACGCTAAGCTATTGTTCTTGCAGCCACATCGCTGACTGCTGCAGGCCTGCTCACCGCTACACGAACACTTGAAGAGTTTCAATAACTCTGCTGGGGCCAGAGGTGTGTCATTGGGCACTGTTGTTGGGGTCAGACAGTTAGAGCCGTCTTCCTCTGACCAACCGTGTGTAGTTGGGTCGAGAACGGGTGGGTCCAACTCAAGTGCGTTGCGTCATATAGCAATCTGGAAGTGCGGTCGTGCCACATTCTCCCGGAATGCCTCATTGGTGGGAGGCAGAGTCTGTGCTTTTGGAGCACCAGCAGCCATACTCTCCCCCACCTTGGCGGACCATACCTTTAGACGTGCTTCTGTCATCGACTGACATCGCGACTGCCCATAGCAAGCCAAAATGAACTGCTCAACCTGGTCTACAACATTGGGCATGGTCTTGGTTGTGTCCCCTAAGTAGCTGAGGCGATGAGCACCAGAACGCAGAACCTTCAAGGCTACGCCCTTACCTATTCCGAAGAAAGTTGCAACGGTATCACAACCGGTTGCTCCAAGAGCAGCCAGCAAGTCAGGAATAATGGCATGGTGCTTGAGTGCTGTGGCGTTGATGTCAATCACAGCCTTGTATGGGAGACATCATCATGACGGGCTGAGTAATATCCCCACTACACAAAGTGTAATAAGAGAACGAAGATGTCTGTATCATCTGCCACCACAAGAGTTGCCTGACTACCTGCTTTAACCAGTTGTTGTACGATTATAGTGTCAGCTTCCTCTTGGGTTGTAGCCATGTCATGTCGTCTTATCATTATTCCATTGGCGAGTTCTACAGGCACAGGGTCACTTCCTGTTATGACAAGCTTGTGGGGTGCGATGTCATCTGTGTGCGAAATGAGGTCTGTACAGATGAGATTAATGAGTTGGGACTTGTTTGTGGAAACAATCAGGATGACCTTTTGTGGTGGCAGACGAGTAGATTCACATAATGAGTACACTCTACTGGCTTCCTGATTTCTACCCTGACGCGTGGACTCTTTGATGCTTCCTTCTTTGTACCTGTCAAACACGAGGTAGACATCATTCTTCCTCAGCTGATTAGCGATGTAGCTTCGGAACAGATCCAAATAGTCCTGCACTGTACCACTAGCAGGCCATGGCACCACCCAAAGAACAGCGCAACCATCAAGAAAAGCGACTTTAATGTTGTTCAGTGCAAGCCTTCCTGATACATGCACCTTCAGTGCTTTCTTCAGATTTGAATGTGTCCAGCCTCATCAAACATTGAGGTTGGGTGAGGGGCTAGCTCATGAGAGAGCAAATGATTTATGTCTAGATTACAGGCACTGCGTTGCAAACCCATGGCTCTGGCATAAATAGTTTCAGTGTCAAAGACTTTATTGTCATCCAGCTTGATATGCTTGCGTGTTAATGACATTGTGTTGACAACTTTAGGAATAGGTTCCTGAAATCCATTTGGCCAGCTCTGCTCAAAGGATTCCATCTGTGCTTTCCCCAGCTCTACTGCCCTGAACACATTCACCGAGGGATGTGTGACAACTTTACCCGTGACTACGTTCACCAGTGCATCAGGATGTTTTTGTGGATCCAAAGGGTCAATGCTCAGTTCCAATTTAACCCTAATACTGTGGCGATCCTTTTCATCAGCGAGGATTCTAGATGGCATTTCCTCCTTGTGCTCTACCTGCTCTTTCTGACAATCAGTATCCCGCATTGCATGAAGATCATTTGTCAACGAGTTACACAGGTGTAAGCTGTATGCCCACGTCTTCACAGATTCTGGCTTGAGAGTGATACCTATGATCCCACCTCTGCTATGACCATATCTCATAAACGTGCTTTCGATGGCCATGTCACTCCATATTCCATTGAAGACCCCGGCTAAGTGATGCATGTGTGTTGCCATCCTATGAAATGTTTGCGCACATCATTTGGCATGGCTTGCATGGAGCGTAGATAATACAGGCCATATCGAGCGTAATTGGTGTACCTAGCAGCAAAGAAGAGGGGCATCATCTCACTGACTACTGCAAGATGGAGTGCCCAGTCTGCCTCCCTCTCTACTTTAATATACTTAAGCACACAGAACACTGGTCTCACCAAGCAGTCGATCCACAACTTAGCAGTGATACTTCTAGACGAGAGATCATCTAGAACATGCTGGAGGTCTGCCATGTTCTCTATGGCATACTTGTCGAAGACCGGACGCAAAACATCCTCTGTTAGCATCCTCAATGCCCGCACATTGTCAGGGTACTTTTTCCCGCTTAACATTTTAAGTACACCACCAAATGTAGTGCTCAATATTTCCACAATGTCAGTCTCTGCCATGAGGGTCCCAATGCTCCCAATGTAGCTCATCAGTAGGTGCATACCACCTAATCTCAAATACATATTGCTGAATCTGTCTGGATCCTGCCAGACGATATGCAGAGCCACTCTGTAGAGTTGATGGTCAGCAGTAAATATAACAAATTCCTGACCAACCTCGGCAGAAACTCTCTTTGCCTTGAGCATTGCTGTTGCCATTGTTTCTGGATCGGATGGCGGCCTGTCTATGAGTGGGAGATATACAACTTTCATTTTAGGTTTCTTGGTGTGGCCTTGATCACGACATAACTTTGTGTTGTATCCCAGGAATTCAGGACACTTCTCTTTTGTGAGAATGTCATGAATAAAACCTAAATCGGTCTCTTCAGCCCTCCTGCAGGCTACATCCTATAAGGTTTGGAGATCATCAGTGAGATTAGGCTCTGGTTTCTGGCATGTCAGGCTTTCTCTGGAACTCCATATGTAGTAATTCCTCGAACTGTTCACCTTCCACGGGGAGGGACATGTCTGCTTACGCAGTCGGACAATAGTGTCCACTTTATCATCTTGATCATCATGGGATGGTTGCGTCACGATCATGGCAAGGGAATCTGTAGACAACTTGCCATTGGGACAGGAAATGTCTGCAACAAAATTGTCAGCCACAATCTGAACCAGACCATGGTCTGCACTGTGAATTCATTGTAGCTTTGGGTCAGCAGCTGCTGCGGCGGCGGCCGACTTCTTGAAACGCAGAACCTCGCTGTAGCTGCAAGTAACCCTGTAGTCATACATGTGATTAATGATTGATTTAGAGTCCCTAAGTAACACACCAAGAGCTACCTGCAAAGATGTTGATTGGTTAATCACCACACTAGTCACGATGTTTTCAACCATAAGAGCTGGGAGAGTCCTGTGTAATTTCTGAGACACAGCTGTTAGTAGTGATTGCAAGGTTGGTGAAACAGAGTCTGCAGCTAAATCAGTGTTAATATGCTTCATATATGTGGTTTTATCATAATGCACTGCCTTGCATTCCTTCACAATCTGCTTGGCTACAGTTTTTATACTATGGATCATATCATCTACATCGTCATCCTTAAGCATCCTTAGATTGACTAAAGCATTGTTATTGAATGTGATGATATTTGCATAGCCAGGTGAAGAGAGAACTAATAATTCACCACTAAAGTAATTACGGAATTCATCAACTAAACCAGTGCGGCTCAATTTGTAACCAGAGTGATCGATATACTCCTGATATAACTGAACCGAGTTCCATATGCGTGTCTTATCACCTAACATATCATCTATAATATGCTTCAGTCCCTGATCATCCTCTCCTTTAGAAGTTGAAGGAGACTGATTATCCAATAAGATGGTCTTGTTACCCAGAAATTTACACATACAATCCCTGTGATACCTTGCATCCGCTGCGTAAAGGTCACTGGTGCAGCTGTCTATTCGCACTCTGACTTCAATCGCCCAGGGGTCGGCGCGAGCATTGCATTTATCAAGTAAATAATCCTTATAGGGTTTCCCATCCTGCTTCAGTGAATGGGTAGTGCGACAGAGATATGTTGGGCGCCACCTATCAGGATGTTTTGGGTCTTTCTCAATATCACAGGCCTCCCCACAATATAAACACTGCTTCGTGAAATCAAATGGGTTTCAAGACCGACGAAGTTTCTTCATTGTTTGGGGTTCATCAACATCTAACTTGTGCTTCGCAAAATTAGTTACGGATGCATATCTAGACACACAGTTTTTATGGAAATGTATCTTTAGCTCCTCATTGTCTGCTAATTGCTGTTCAAGTTGTGTACATAGTCCATCCCCATAGGTCCTGCTGGCCTTGATTATAGAGTGAATACGTGAATTCCCATGATTACAGGAAGTCTTTATACCGTCATCGCACTCCTCCCCATATCTAAACTTGAATATGCACGCCTCGTCCATCATTCACCTGGAAAAGAATAAAAACATTAGTCTTCTCTCCTTCATATAATTGGTAATGTGCATATATTTGGCAGATATCAGGGCATTGATTGACCTCTGTGGTTTTTTTTTAAACATTGATATGCATAATACTTGACCCTATTGAGCCCTGTAAAATAGATTTTTAATGACAATATGGCCGCCATATTGATTTTAATCAATCCTAGAGTTAAAATGATCATGAAATTAGATTTGCCATGGCCAAAAACAATAGAAAAGCATGTATTATTGGTATTTGCATAATGTGTGGTTGTGAAGAAATGCCGAAAACTGATTTTCGGGTATATTTTCGTATTCTTGGTGGCCATCTTGTATATCTCAAATTGCCCAAGGGTGTAACCTCCACACACACCTCGATCTCATTATATACACCCCAAAGGTAAACAATCAGCAGAGAAAAAACTTTAATCGAGAATTTTGGGTCATGAGGTCCGGCTTCCAGATTAAAGCGTTCATCCTGCAGAACTCCCTGATTTGGGGTCCCACAAAGATTCTCTCCTTCAATTTTGCAGCACTGATTTGCAAATTTCTCAAGGTATCGAAACCCATCGAATTCGCCTTACCCATCGCTTTCACAAAATTTTTCATTAAGCCGAGCTTAATGTGGAGAGGTGGCAGGAAAATCTTCTTTGGATCAATTAAAGGAACACAATGGACACTGCCTGTTCCTGGCTCGTATGTGCTTCTTTGATGCCAGTCACGTCTGATGTAATGATCCGCGGTAGCTCGGCTGTCCCATAGGCATACGAAACAACAGTATTTCGTGAACCCTCCTTGTATGCCCATTAACATACCAATGACTTTGAGATCACCACAGATATTCCATTGATGAGTTCTGAATGGATTGTTTCGAGTAGTATATTCATGTTATCGTACTTCTCCTTTAATGAACGGAATGGGTGATCGGGATGGACGGCTTTAAGTTCCCGTTATGCAGGAAAACCGCTTTCAAGCTTCGCTGTGAGGAATCAATGAAGGCGCCACTCAGATGGTGTGTGTACCTGTGACAAGTTCTCGAAAAGTCCATGATATCATGGCAATAGCAGAGCGACCGTCGACTGTAAAAAATGTCGCCAAATCATGGTTTCGTTTTCGATAGTGACACACTCGGACCTCAGCCTGTCGGACGTTCTTCTCAAGTAAGTATTTCTGCTTGAGTCTCGAGGAGAGAAGTTATGATTTCTCTTTGGAGAGGGCTAGGTCTCTGATGAGGTCATTCAACTCGTTTTGGGTAAGCCTCTCCGGCTCCGATTGCTCTTCGTCAGCTGTGTAGTCATGATCAGCTGAAGGCCCCGCATCTCCGCCAATCGCACATTCGTCGGATTCCAATACGTCTTCTAAAGAATCGAGTCCATGCTGTGGAGGTACCGGAATCGGCATCGTCTCATCGTGAGGGATCGGTCTGATCGCGGAGTCTACGTTCGGATAAACGATGTTATGCTTGTTCTTCACGGAGAATCCAGTTATGTTCATATTGTAAAAGTAACAATCACCATGATCGTCTCTCGGCTCCCTCCATATCATGGGTAGAGTGAACGGCATCGACTTTTTCCTTTGGTTCAACTAGTCACGTAATCCATTCGAACAAGTTGTACAGATAACATGTGGCGCCCACACCTTATCTTGGTCGCCTAGTGGACAGCCGACGTATAACCGGTAAGTTTTCCGAAGATCCATCGTGATTGCACGCCGTTGTGATTTAGTAGCGAAGGAGCCGCACATGTAACAGAAATTGTCGGGGTGATTTTTACACTTTCGAGGCATGATGTGGATTGATGTAAATCGCCTAAAAAAATAAATGTGTAAATGGGCGACACAAAACAAAACAACGTTTGCTACGTTTTCAAATTTGTGGCCAGCAACTGCTCTCGCCTAAAATACCACAAGACAACCTGCGGAAAGCCTAAGTTGAAACGATAAAATAACATACATGAGGGTACAGAAACGGTAAAGCAAAAACCTGCACCTAAGCTGCAACAAAATACTTCGCTACATGTATAAAGGACGCATATTATACAGGGTGTACATAAAGTCAGGATCTATTTTTGTGAAGCACTTGGAAATTATATGGAATTCAATCATAAAATGATAAAGTGGTAACATTTATTAAATAATTAAGAGTAGGATTCATGACGCCCATCAGTATCCCTGCACAGCTCAAATCGTTCCGCAGCATTTCTAAACACATTCTGGCATTTGCGGGGTTATGTTATCTGCAGCAGTTCGTATACGTGTACGTAAGTTTTCAAGACTCGTAATCTTCGTCTGATAGACGCGCGATTTGATAAAGCCCCATGCAAAGAAATCTAAAGGGGTTAAATCTGGTGATCTCGCTGGCCAAGGTCTGTTGCTTCCGCGTCCGATCCAGCGATTTGGAAAAAGTCCATTTAGATAATCCTGAACAATTTTGGCATAGTGACAAGGAGCACCATCATGTTGATAGACGACGGTACTAACAATCCTATCACCGTCGTCTATCAACATAATGGTGCTCCTTGTCACTATGCCAAAATTGTTGAGGATTATCTAAATGAACTTTTTCCAAATCGCTGGATCGGACGCGGAGCAACAGACCTTGGTCAGCGAGATCACCAGATTTAACCCCTTTAGATTTCTTTGCATGGGGCTTTATCAAATCGCGCGTCTATCAGACGAAGATTACGAGTCTTGAAAACTTACGTACACGTATACGAACTGCTGCAGATAACATAACCCCGCAAATGCTCCAGAATGTGTTTAGAAATGCTGCGGAACGATTTGAGCTGTGCAGGGATACTGATGGGCGTCACGTCGAATCCTACTCTTAATTATTTAATAAATGTTACCACTTTCTCAGTTTATGATTGAATTCCATATAATTTCCAAGTGCTTCACAAAAATAGATCCTCACTTTATGTACACCCTGTATATTGCATATATATAGTATTATATATTATACAGGGTGTACATAAAGTCAGGATCTATTTTTGTGAAATAATTATTTTTTTCTATTTTTCTTTTCAGAAGCCCTTAGAATGAATACAGAAGAGCGTGTGGCAATAGTAATTTGGCGAATCGAGGGAAAGAAATACAATGACATCAGAGAGAAGTTTAGAAGATTTCATAAGCCGGGCCAATAGACAAGACAATACGAAAATTGGTGAACAAATTTAAACGAACGGGATCTGTAAATGATGAAGCAAGATCAGGACGACCGTGTATGTCAGATCTTACCGTGAATGCAGTACGCGGAATTATCACTGAGGAGCCACGTACGTCCGTTCGTGCTGCATCACACAGACTCGGCCTCCCGACGTCATCTGTGCACAAAATTCTGAAAGTTAATTTGCAGAAGAAAAGCTATCATTTGCAGGTTTTACATGATTTACATGAGGAAGATTTCCCTCGACGAAGTGCTGTGTGTGCTGATCTCGTAGAACAAATCTGGAGTGATAATTTAATGGACAACATTCTCTTTAGTGATGAAGCCACTTTCCATCCGTGTGGAAAAGTAAATCGCCATAACTGTCGAATTTGGGCAGATGAAAGACCGAGTGATTTCGTCCAAAATTGGGAAAGAGACTCACCTAAAGTTAATGTCTGGATGGGTTTAACAAAATCTAAGGTTTATGTCCTTTTTTCTTTGCTGAAGCTACAGTTACGGGGCTTATTTATCTGGACATGTTGCAGCAATTCCTTGAACCTCAGCTGATTGGGGATAGTTTTGTTAGTACCGTCGTCTATCAACATGATGGTGCTCCTTGTCACTATGCCAAAATTGTTCAGGATTATCTAAATGGACGTTTTCCAAATCGCTGGATCGGACGCGGAAGCAACAGACCTTGCCAGCGAGATCACCAGATTTAACCCCTTTAGATTTCTTTGCATGGGGCTTTATCAAATCGCACGTCTATCAGACGAAGATTACGAGACTTGAAAACTTACGTACACGTATACGAACTGCTGCAGATAACATAACCCCACAAATGCTCCAGAATGTGTTTAGAAATGCTGTGGAACGATTTGAGCTGTGCAGGGATACTGATGGGCGTCACGTCGAATCCTACTCTTAATTATTTAATAAATGTTACCACTTTATCATTTTATGATTGAATTCCATATAATTTTCAAGTGCTTTACAAAAATAGATCCTGACTTTATGTACACCCTGTATTATATTATATATAGTTATTTGCATATTATATATATTATATTATATTATATATAGTTATATGCATATTATATATATTATATTATATTATATATAGTTATATGCATATTATATATATTATATATAGTATTATATTATGTAATATATAATATATAATACTGTATATGAGGGGTCCCGCGTCTTAAGGTACCTAAGCGCCAAAATTAAAATTCGTCAGAAATCGCCTCCAAAGTTCAGCAATATTCTGGCAATAGTATCTCTGTTATTAATTGAGCTAGAACGTTCATTTTTGGCTAAATTAGAGTTCTAAGTATGCTAATGAAGATGTTGATGAGTTTTTGGAATAGATTTTCATATTTTATATTTTATATTTTTTTTAATTTTTTGATTTTCTTATTATGCCGAACTTTGGGTGAACTTTTGGCTGGCGATAGAGGTGAAAAAGTAGTTCGCTTCATAAGGTTTTCAACCATACTTCTAGTGTCGTAAGGTCATTATAACCCAAACTACGCGATAGAGGAAGGGTGAAAATAGCAGAGCTGGGCACTTGCGGCATATTGCGGTACTGCGGTACTGCTGCACTACCAAACCGGTACCAAACCGGTACGCGGAAATTTGAATGCGGTAGCGGTACTGCGGTACTTTCAGCGATCCTTTGCGGTACTGCGTTATGGGGGCCCGGGGTGGTAGTGCGGTGGTACCGCAAGTACCGCAGTACCGCAAAATATGCCGCAAATGCCCAGCTCTGGAAAATAGTGATATCCATCAAAAACACGTTTTCGCCTGTGATGGCGGTTAGGTACCTTAAGACGCGAGACCCCTCATATATTATATATAGTATTATATTATATATATATATATATATATACTGTATATATGTATATATATTATAATATATATATATATTATAATAAATATAATATATATATAATATAATACTATATATATTATATATACTATTATATTATATATATATTGTACGTATTTATTATATAGGATATTATGATCGGTCTCATCTCGAAAACTATACGTGCTAGAGTTAAACCGAAAACAGATTTGGAATCAGCGTCCCAACAGCTATCTAGCCCGCCCATAATTATATCTGATGAAAAATACTTCTTGGCCAGTGTTATTAATAATAATAACTATGTTTTATTTTTAATAAGAGTCCAGTAAAGCCGAAAGCTTAACTAAGGGCCAAATTAAATAACACAAACAGTCCAGCTTCACAATTATTTATGTCATTATAAATTGTAAAACCTATGTATTAATTTATTATTAATAAAGGTTATTCAATTTAATTCAATTCAATTCAGTTCAATTTAATTCAAAATTATATTTGGTGAAAGTTTGGTCATAATAATTTCTTGTTTGAGTATAATTTGGTTCTGCACAAATCTTATTTTCATTCGTCTATTTAGTGGTTAAAATTGAAAAATCTTAAATTTTCTGGTATTTTCAATTAATATTTTTGAATGAATAAAAATTATAAAATGATAAAATTATAAAGTTTCGTTTGTTCTGAAATTTGAACTTTATTTGGAAGTCACTTTAAACAAGTTTAAGTTTCTTTAATTGCTCAATAAATCGTCATTATTTCTGTTGCCTTTCCAATAATTGTGTCGCATGAAGTCTGGTCCCGAGATAAGCACCGATCCAAAGATGTTCTGTTTACGAGGGAAAAAATCGAATGGAAGTAGAACAAATATGCAAAATTGTACCCATTGAGGAGTGGATGTAATTTACTCTCTCTCTCTCTCTCTCATGTTATATTCAACATTTCTGCCTTTTATCTCGGCAGGAAGGGGATCATACTGCGAAGAACACCCCTTTCAGAATTTCGTGCACGTCCATTTTCGATCGAAGGAGATTGACGTTGAAACAAGAAAAGCTTCATCGAATAATAAGGTTTTCGAAAGAAACAAATTAAAAATTAATTGTCATCATCAATCAAAAGTAACGATTAATAATGTCACAAATGACGTCTCACGATAAACGATGTGATTCGTGACGAGAAAATTGTTCACTGAAGAATGTTTGAAGGACTTCAGTTTGTTCTTGTATTGAGAATTTATTTGGGTTGTTTAACCTCTTTCGTAACACTTAAGGTTATAGACCGGAGGTGACCTACACCTTTACGTGGGATCCGAACCACAAATGCCCCACCAAGCAACACTCGGAGAAGCTCTTTAAATCTGAAATTTAAAGTCAGACTCCATACTCTATTCCAGATGGCAATAGCATTGCACTGTTACCACTACTTTTGCTGCTTCTATTACTACTACTATAATAATAATTATAATAAGAGAGAGAGATAGAGAGAGAGAAAAAAGGATTATTGATTATTTCTCTATTTCATGTTCCATTTGACGAGAATATATATTTTATCTTTTCCATTTTTATCGACGAAAAGTTTCGAAATGAATTTGTGAAATTTCCTTTCCCGAACGCTCCTTTTCCTTCCAAAGGAAACTTGTATTTTTACGCGTAATAAATTTACTCCCAATTTACATAACATTTAAAATGGATACCTTACACCTTAATTTACGAGTTTTGCTCGCTCGAAGTTTTGCTTCGCTCATTCGAAAAGAATTGGTATTATACAATGTTGCAAAGAGTGTGGCTCAATTTCGAGAGTAAGATAATTCCTTTTGGATTGTGGAATGGAATTGTGTTCTGAAATCTTTCTTCGTCGAAAAGAGAAAACACTTCACTTCGCTACAGCCATTCAGCGATCGTCAGGCGTTCGCTCACAGGGTAAGAAGCGTGTTCATTGTTTTTTTGCTTTGTATGCCCAACGATACGTTAATTAATTTCTTAAATAGAAAGATACAACAATCCTGGGCGCTTTGCCGAAATTTGGACTGTTTCCGATATTTTTGAAAATAAGATATTTAATGTAGATTTTTACGCTGATTTAAAAAATTTAAGATTTTTTTTTTTTTTGAGAAATGAGCAGTTGAAAAGTTGTTTGTTATTGTAATTTTATATTAGGTCAAAAACTATAACACTACAACTGAAAACTAATACAAGAGTTATTGTATTCTTTAGTAATATTGGCTCATGTCACCAAGTATTTGAGGGGTCCCGCGTCTTACGGTACCTAAGCGCCAAAATTAAAATTCGCCAGAAATCGGCTCCAAAGTTCAGCAATATTCTGGCAATAGTATCTCTGTTATTAATTGAGCTAAAACGTTCATTTTTGGCTAAATTAGAGTTCTAAGTATGCTAATGAAGATGTTGATGAGTTTTTGGAATAGATTTTCATATTTTATATTTTATATATATATTTTTTTATTTTTTTATTTTTTTATTATGCCGAACTTTGGGTGAACTTTTGGCTGGCGATAGAGGTGAAAAAAGTAGTTCGCTTCATAAGGTTTTCAACCATACTTCTAGTGTCGTAAGGTCATTATAACCCAAACCACGCGATAGAGGAAGGGTGAAAATAGTGATATCCATCAAAAACACGTTTTCGCCTGTGGTGGCGCTTAGGTATCTTAAGACGCGCGACCCCTCATTTGTGTGAATAGATTTCGACCGTTATTTTTCTGTCGCCACATGAATTCGCACAAGTAGGTATCAATCATTTGCCGGTGAGTCCCTGACTGTCTCTTATTTCTTCGTTTGGCTTTATTCCACATAGATTCAACACCTTGTGTTAGGTTCGGTTAGGTTAAGTTATGTTAGGTTAGGTTAGGTTACTTACCTCTCTTAAGTAGTTGTTGAAGTCTACAACTGTGTTGTGGCCACTGTGCAGAAGATTTTTCTACAGTAACTATAGGTAAACTAGTACACCATGTAACTTTTAAAATAGTAACTGTACGTAAACTAGAACACCGTGTAACTTTTAAACTAATAATTTCTCCCAAAAAAAAGACGTACATTTTTTAAATCAGCGTAAAATTCTACATTAAATATCTTATTTTCAAAAAAATAGGAAACAGTCCAAATTTTGGAAAAGTCCCCAATCCTGTTTTCCTCGTTTATAGAAAAGTATATCTGTTGTACAGTTTTATTCAAGTTTTGGGTAGATTCGAAGCATGAAGGAGTGGCTATTCCTTTGGTAGAATATCTATAGTTTGTAAGTCATAGCCACGATACAACGACGTAAGTTGTGGTTAGTCCTATGCGTCATACACATTAAGGCATATCTCCAGAATTGCTTGAATCAGAAAGACTAAGCTCTGAACACTTTCCTGACGAAGCAATGAAACCCCTTAGGTTATGACTTTAAATTTGAGAACCCAACTACACCCTGTGTATCACCTGGACTCAGATAAATCTAAAATTCTATTAATATTTATGGAAAGAAATAAGAGAACAGACTGAAAGGTTATGACGTAAAGATACAAATCAAAGTTCTTTTTTCAGTGACTTCTTAGTTTTAATTTCTGATTCATAATCTGTTGTGATGTAGTGGAGTTACTTTCAGTGGACCGCTAAATTAAAACGCAACCACATTTCTTCAGTAACGCAATCTTTGAAGAGATTCTGAACCAATCACGGAAGCAATGACTAAACGTTGCCTTTGGGAAGCAGACACATTTGGCAACATGAGAGCTGGACATATTATCAGGTTGTAACATAAATTCTGCTCGATTAGAAGACGGACGATAGATAATAGAATAACCTGAAGATAATGTGAAATAGTTTTAGAAATGTTGCAAATACACGCGGCGACAGGTTCGCACAGGTTCTATCACGATAGAGAATGACTTAGGCTAGTGTAGGATTAGGCTAATGAATATGTTCTCTGGTGTTTATCATACAGTTACAACGCCACCCCTATGATATTACAGTAATTGAAAAAACATGAAGCCCACGAAAGAGCATATTCGACAATTCGACATGTGATGCTGTATGATTTCATAAAGGATCTAACGCTAGTGAATCCGCAAGAAACATTCAAAGAGTTTATGGAAATGATGATGTGAGCGAATGGATTTGTAGGAGATAGTTTGAGAAGTTCAGAAATGGAGACTTCAGTCTGAAAGATTACACTAGGCAACAAAGATTTTGTTACAGAAGACCAAATAGGTGCTCCTAGCTAATTTCGGTATGCTGATTTCAAATCTATAATTAGATTTTTTCTATCACGTCTAGATTTTGTGTAAAATGCAAATCACTTTTAGTAAAATTTTCTACCACGTCCAGATTTTGGTTTTAATCAGCTTAATGCCAGTAATATGAAACTTGCTTTTCAAGGTTAAAGCAATTTTTTTTGCCAACTATATACAAATTCGAACAATTTTGATAAATAAAATTTATCCCGAGTTGGCAACACTGAGTCAAGAGCATAGTAACGGGCAACGGCCCAAGGTAGGTCGCTACGTGACAGTCAAGCAGAACGGTTGTTGAAGCTCTCTGCTGATGAGCAAGTGACAGGTTGTGGTGACTTGTGTGTTTTTATAGCATTTGTTTTGTACTACGGTGTGTATTTCTTTTTATTTTGCACATCGTAATAATTACTTTCTACGTTTTTTCAGATATTGTATGGTAATTCAAAATGGCATCAAATAGACGTGCTTGTGTAAATCACCCAGACAACTTCTGCTTTGTCTGTGGACAATATACACCTAAGCCACAACGTAGAAACATAACAACAAAGATTAAACTTGCCTACAAGTGTTATTTTGACTGTAAGTTAGGAGACCAACAGAGGGACTGGGCACCACATATTTGCTGTGCACAGTGCAATGCAATGTTAATAGCTTGGATGAATGGTAAAAGAAAAGCTATGCCGTTCTCAGTCCCCATGGTTTGGCGTGAGCCGAAAAATCACTTCAATGATTGTTATTTTTGTTTGACAAAGATTGCTGGTTTCACAAAGAAAAACAAATCAAAGATCACGTACCCAAACTGCGAATCAGCAATGAAACCAGTACCACATGATGAAACAAATCCACCACCAGTTCCACCAGCAACGATAACAGACAGCAGTTCATCTGAAGATTCTGCTAGTGATATAGAAACAGGTAAAGATGGCATATATGTTCCAGATGCAAATATTTCCCCACATTTGTTAAGTCAAGCGGAGTTAAATGACTTAGTGCGCGATTTGGAATTACCAAAAGAAAAGGCAGAGTTGCTTGGTTCAAGATTTCAAGAATTTAATCTTCTCCAACCAAACACCAAAGTTTCCCATTTCCGCCATCGCCATTTGCAGTTTTCATCATTTTACTTACAGGAAGAAAACGTTTGTTTCTGCCACGATATCATTGGTCTGATGCAAGGGATTGGCTGTCGCTATGATCCAAAAGAATGGAGACTGTTCATTGACTCTAGTAAAGCTAGCCTTAAAGCTGTATTACTGCACAACGGCAATGAAAAACCTTCAATACCTGTAGCACATGCCACTGGCCTTAATGAGACTTATGAATCGATGAAACTGCTGCTAAGACTCATCAAATATAAGGACCACACATGGAATATTTGTGGCGACCTTAAAGTTGTATCATTACTTCTTGGGTTACAGTTGGGCTACACAAAGCATATGTGCTTTTTGTGTCTATGGAACAGCAGAGATGACAAGAACCACTACAAAAAACATGATTGGCCATCTAGAACTGAACATGTTGTTGGTAAATACAATGTGAAACACCCAGCACTTATTGACCCTCAGAAAGTACATCTTCCACCACTTCACATTAAACTTGGCCTTATGAAAAATTTCGTGAAGGGTATGGATCATCAAGGTAGTGGTTTCCAATATTTAAAGGATAAATTCAAAGGAATATTGACAGATGCTAAGCTAGAAGCTGGAGTTTTCACTGGACCACAGATCAGCAGTGTCATCCACAACTCATCGTTTCCATCTAACCTAAATGAGAATGAACTAGGAGCATGGACATCTTTCGTTGAAGTTGTCAAAAATTTTCTTGGAAACCACAAAGCTGAAAACCACCGTAAACTCGTAGAAAACATGCTTAAATCTTATGAAATAATGGGATGCAGAATGTCTTTGAAAATTCATTTTTTACATTCTCATCTTGACTTCTTCCCGGCCAACCTTGGGGCTGTAAGTGACGAGCATGGTGAGCGCTTCCACCAACAGATCTCAGTTATGGAAAACAGATACCAAGGTAATTTCAACCCAAATATGATGGGAGATTATTGTTGGTTCCTGCAGAAGGAGAGCTCGTCATCCTACAAGCGACAAAGGAAGAGGACACACCAAAGTTTCACTTAAGAACAGGAATTTGCCTTTCAGTAGCAACAACAAAATACTAACGCGCTTTGGGTGGATGGTTGGGCGCAGGGGTGGTAACTCCGCCAGCGGAATTCCGCTGTCTGTCTTAAGCCAGAATAAAGGAGGAAAGACATCCCTGTTCACTAATTATTTAAGTATGCTTAACATAAAACGTGGCACGGAAAAGTAGCTTAGACGGCTTTCGTAATAGAAGCGGGTGAGAAAAAAAATGAAAAATAGGGGTTTTCGGTTACACAAAATCTGGACGTGATAGAGAAATTTTGATATCAGATCTGAAATCAGCATCACCGCTTTAGTAGGAATCAGTAGTTCACGTGTCTGTAACAAAAGAAAGTTGAAATTTGTTGCCTAGTGTTATCAACGAACAGGACGACCAAATGAGTTAGATGAAGAGTTGCTGAAAGCAACAGTGGAGGAAAACCCAACGGTAACTGTAAGAGAACTTGGCCTGCAACTCGGCGTCAGCCATATGACCATTCATCGTCATTTGAAGCTGTTAGGAAAAGTAGTGAAGGTTGGAAAATGGGTTCCGCATGATTTGTCACAAGCGAATCTTCAACATCGAATCGATATTTGCACATCACTGCATTCTCGGCAGCTACAGGCATCGTTTTTGAATCGGATCGTCACTGGGAATGAAAAATGAGTCCTCTATAACAATATTAAGCGTCGACATCAGTAGCTTAGCCGTGAAACAAAGCCCAAACCTCAGCCAAAGAATGGACTCCATCCAAAGAAATTTTGCTATGCGTTTGGTGGGATATGCAAGGAATTATTCATTTTGAGCTTCTGCCAGATAACCAAACAATTACAGCTGAAGTCTACTGCCAACAACTCCAACGATTGAAGATGGCATTACAAGAAAAACGTCCTGCATTAATTAATCGCAGCGATTTTCTATTCCACCAGGATAACGCGCGCCCTCACACTGCTCGAATTACTACTGCCCAATTGGAGGCATTTGGTTGGAAAAAAATACCTCATCCATAGGCTAACCATACGTACCGTTTTGAACGGGACAGTACCGTTTTGTATGGGTTTTTGTATGGGTTCTGTCACTGAAGAATAATTGTAAGCTCAATATGTTTATGTACTTACTTTTTCATGAATACAGAATATTATAACCCCCGTCCCTTTTTTGCCATCCCAATGTCCCGTTTTTGTCTCAAGGAAATATGGTCAGCCTACTCATCCACCTTATTCTTCGGACATCGCACCTTCAGACTACCATTTATTCAGAAGTCTGCAACACCACCTAGCTGGACAAAAGTTGCAATCCAAGGAAGCTATCGAAAACGAAGTGATCGCTTTTTTAACTCGAAACCAAGGGATTTCTTCGAACGTGGCATAAAAAAACTTTTCTACAAGTGGGAGGAGGTTATAGAAAAAGAAGGGAATTATATTGATGATCAATTTGTCATGTCATTTAATTTTTGTTGTGAATAAACCAAAAATTCGAGCAAATTTGTCCTTATAAGTCCTTTAATTTTTGTCCTAAATGAACTAAAAAATCGAGCAGAATATATGTTACAACCTTATATTTTCAAAGCTGGAGCAGATGTGGGCGAGGATAGGAGCATTTAGAATTTAGATGAATACCCAACGGTGCTTCATCGTGACCAACGTGATGACAACGCGAATAAGCTATTTACTGACACCAGAATTCCTTGTTTCCCACACCTCATTTTCATCCTTTTGGTATATTTAAATGCAATAAAAAAAAATGGTGTGAAGTCAATTCACTATTAATTTCCTACTCCTTTTCCCTCTGAGGAGAAAGTTACATTTTGGGAGCAGGTTCATGCGCGCGTTTGAAATTGCGACATTCATAATTGAAACTTTATAAGTTCGAAAACATTTTCAAAGTTAATTAACGGTGAAACGTTCCAAGTTCGACTTAAGCTGATTTAATTAACAGAATGGAATGTATTAATGCTTTGAGGTAGTTCGGTCCTTTTGCCAAATATTATGTATAATATATAGACTGAGCACGAAGGAATTTATAGTTTATATGTATATTAGTTAAAAGTTAAAACTCTGTCTGTCTCTCTGTCTGTCAGTAATATGAAGTAATAAGAAATTTAACACTGAAAATTTTCAACTATTAAGGTACGGAAGAAGGGAGGACCTAAAATTCATGGAATACTGTGGCCCAAATGGACAGGAAATTCAGAGAAACTCTAAAGCAAAAGATTTAGTTGTAATGACTGATGACGCGAAATTTGAAATACAGATCTACAGAAGGTAAGGCTAACAAAGACCCTAAGATCCACTCTAAAGTTAGCCCAAGAGAAAGGAGAGAGTAGGGGGTTAAAAGAAGAGAATAAGGGGTTAAGTAAGTAGCAAAACCTATCATTCTTGGGTTAACATCCATTCAGAAAACGAGAAAGAAAGACTCACCATTATCATCCGCCGGCCACTGCCGACAAGTAGTCGGAAAAATAGTCGAGGAGAATAGGAAAGGGGTGAAAGATGAAAAGAAGTAAAATAAGAACGCTTACAAAACATGCAAACACAGTCTTAACTCAAACACTGTCATACCATGCAAACTACAGACATGCAAGTAAAGAGAGGATAAGAAAAAAAAAAAAGTAGGAAGAGTATAACAAAAAGTGGGTTAGTTTACGCTACGAACTACATCTGAGCTCGTGTTATTCTAATTTTTTTTATTGCTGGCGTATCACACGTTGGCATGTCACAAGCTGGCATTAATCGTCAATAGACTCATCCTCGACCACCAACCTCAGAGCTCCTGTTGCTAATTGTTTTATTATTTTAATCAACGTTAATATTTTTAAAATGCCTATCTAAACGGTTTTTAAACATATTAACGCTGGTAGAGTTCACGACAGACGCGGGAAGATTATTCCTTTTATCAATTACTTTAAACGTAAAGAAGTTTTTAGCGATGTTAGTAATGAAACGTCTGCCACGCAACTTAAATCCGTTATTACGAGTATTGCTATTATCGAAAGTGTCAAAAATTACGTTATCGATTTTATTGACGATTTTCAAAACTTCAATAAGCTCCCACCTTAATCTCCTAGTTTCGAGTGAATGCAAGTCTAACTCTTTAATCCTATCTTCGTAAGACTTGTTGCGCAATGACGGAATTAGTTTCGTAGCACGACGCTGAACCCTTTCCAACCTATCAATATCCTCACGCAAATACGGGCACCAAAACTAAACGGTATATTCTAAATGAGGCCTGACTAGGGACTTGTAAAGGGGCAATATAATATTCTTCGATTTAAATTCAAAATTACGCGCTATGAAGCCTAACATCCTATTAGCTTTTGCGCAAGACTCCAGGCACTGGTTCCTAACTTTTAAATCCTTAGATATGCGTACGCCTAAATCTACTTCCTCCTCAACGCTCGCTAACTGTCTATCATCCATCGTGTACGTGTAATTATTGTTATGAGAACCTATAGCAAAACTTTACATTTGTCTACGTTAAATTGCATCTGCCACTTATCCATCCAATCCATAATCCTATTTACATCGTCTTGGAGCCTATTTCTAGCGTCTACGTTAACAACTTTATTGCCTATTTTAGTATCGTCCGCGAATTTTGACACGTTACTGGTGAAGCCTACATCTATGTCGTTAATGTAGATTACGAATAGCAATGAGCCTAATACTGAACCCTGTGGGACACCGCTACCTACATCCAACCACTCCGATTCATTACCATTAACAACGACCTTCTGTTTCCTGGCACGAAGCCATTCCTCTAACCAGTTAGCTACCTGACCGCGTACACCGTGCGCTTTAACCTTTGCAATTAATCTTCTATGCGGAACCGTATCGAACGCTTTTTTAAAGTCTAAATAAATAAATAACGTCAGCCGGATAAGTGGCAGATGCTAGGACGGATAAGTGGCAGATGCAATTTAACGTAGACAAATGTAAAGTCTTGCATATAAGTTTTCGTAACAATAATTACACGTACACGATGGATGATAGAGAGTTAGCGAGCGTTGCCGAGGAAGTAGATTTAGGCGTACGCGGATCTAAGGATTTAAAAGTTAGGAACCAGTGCCTGGAGTCTTGCGCAAAAACTAATAGGATGGCAGGCTTCATAGCGCGTAATTTCGAATTTAAATCGAAGAATATTATATTGCCCCTTTACAAGTCCCTAGTCAGGCCTCATTTAGAATATGCCGTTCAGTTTTTTTTGCCCGTATTTGCGTGAGGATATTGATAGGTTAGAAAGGGTTCAACGTCGTGCCACGAAACTAATTCCGATTAAAGAGTTAGACTTGCATTCGCTCGAAACTAGGAGATTAAGGGGGGAGCTTATTGAAGTTTTGAAAATCGTTAAAAAAATCGATAACGTAAATTTTGACAAACTGTTCACTTTCGATAATAGCAATACTCGTAATAACGGATTTAAGTTGCGTGGCAGACGTTTCGTTACTAATATTGCTAAAAACTCCTTTACGTTTAAAGTAATTGATAAATGGAATAATCTTCCCGCGTCGCTCGTTAATTCTACCAGCGTTAATATGTTTAAGAACCGTTTAGATAGGCATTTTAAAAATATTAACGTTGCTTAAAATAAAAAAACAATTAGCAACAGGAGCTCTGGGGTTGGTGGTCGAGGATGAGTCTGTTGACGATTAATGCCAGCTTGTGACATGCCAACGTGTGATGCCAGCAATGAAATTCTTAAAAAAAAAATTAGACTAACACGAACGTAGATATAGCTCGTAGCGTAAACTAACCCACTTTCTCTTATACTCTACCTACTTTTTTTTTTCTTATCCTCTCCTTAATTGCATGTCTGTAGTTTGCATGGTATGACAGTGAGTTAAGACTGTGTTTGCATGGTTTGTAAGCGTTCTTATTTTACTTCTTTTCATCTTTCACCCCTCTCCTATTCTCTTCGACTATTTTTCCGACTTGTCGGCAGTGGCCGGCGGATGATGATGGGGAGTCTTTCTTTCTCCTTTTCTGAATGAATGTTAACCCACGAATGATAGGTTTTGCTACTTACTTAACCCCTTATTCTCCTCTTTTAACCCCCTCCTCTTTCCTTTCTCTCGGGCTAACCTTAGAGTGGATCTTAGGGTCTTTGTTAGCCTTAGCTTCTGTAGATCTGTAGATCTTACGGCGTCGAAACCCATGCTGACTACTATTAATCAAATCGTGACTGTCTAAGTGATCGATGATATGATCCCTAACTACGGATTCCAAAAGTTTACCGACAATTGACTTTAAGCTAATAGGCCTATAATTGCTAGCTACTGTGCGGTCGCCTTTTTTAAAAATAGGCGCAACGTTAGCTAATTTGAAGTCTTCAGGAATAATCCCCGCTTCGAGGGACTTATTAAAAATTTTTGTTACTGGGCCTACGATAACGTCTTTCAAATCTTTCAAATGTCTAGGACAAAGCGCGTCAGGGCCTGGAGCCTTGCTCACTTTTAGCTTATCGATATAATTCGCAATCTCACTCTCGTAAACAGTTATTTCATTCAAAATAGTCTCGCTACTAAATGGAACGATATCGTCCACATCGGGGACATTATTTACGTGTTCTATGGTAAACACTGTCGCCAAAAAGTTGTTAAAAATATCCGCCATCGCCTGAGCGTCGGAAGCCAAAGCGCCGTTAACGTCCACTAGAGGGCCTATATTATGTTTTATCGGCTTACGATTACTTACGTAG